>VXCM01001544.1:47417-79454 GCA_014773175.1 Lucifuga dentata | reverse complement strand
ATTTGTCTGAATTTTTCTTGTTTTATCAGATTTTACAATTATTTTCATTTCTGCTTATGCTGGTCCCTTATGAACAATATGTAAATTTGCAGGAAACTGGTTTTTAAGTTGCAAAAATAATTGGGCGGGGGAGAGGGGCTGCCTGAATAATGACANGCAGGAAACTGGTTTTTAAGTTGCAAAAATAATTGGGCGGGGGAGAGGGGCTGCCTGAATAATGACATCACAAAAGTCTAATGCAGGCTGTGTATGAACATTCTTTCGAGTCACTAATTTACTGATAATGTTTCTTGCATGTTCACTGGTATGTTCAGAGTAAAGACAGAGGGAGAGAGCATGAGGAGGCCGACAGGGCAGGAGAGTAGCTGGCATGGAGGTGAGTGAGAAAATGAGCAAATATTGATGGTTAAGACCAAATAATGATATCACAACAGTCTAATCCTACTGTTAATTTAAAATGAGATATTACTCTAAATCTGGCTTCAAACGGCCCCATTTTTTTTCGCCAGCAACGGAGGGTCCCTTCCCCCCGAAGTCTCACTCCAAACTTTTGGTGAAACTTGGCAGCCCTGGTATATTCTACATGTTAGCATGTTAACATGCATGTTAACAGCCTATTCTGAGCATCTTAGCACAAATAAACAAGGAAAATGGACAGAGAAGAACACAGCTGAGCCTGACCACTGTGCCGAGGACAAATCCTTTACATCAGGGATTCCTCTGGTGGCTCACATTATGACCTCCTGGGAAACATATCTTTACCAAAAGGGAACATTCTAAGTCTGTTAAGAAAACTTAGCTGGGAAACATATGAAAGTCTTTCTGGACTGTCCCCAGAACCCAAACGTGTCCGTTGGCTGGCTGGTGATCGGTCTTCTCACCCTGCACGCTGAGTTCAGCGCTGGCGCTGGACGTCCCAGCCATGCTGGTCACCATGCAGGTGTAACTTCCTGCATCCTCCAGCTGTACTTCCTTTATTTCCAGGAAGTGGAGTCCAGAGTGCTCATACATATTGATCTTCAGAGAAGACTGAAGCTCCGCCTCCCCCTGAGAGAGAGAGAGAGAGAGAGAGAGAGATGGCATTTTTCACAACTGCACTGAGAGTTAGGAACCTGGTCTTAGCACTCTGTTTCAGCATTTCCAACCTTAAACCATGTGACGCGGGGCTGAGGTCGTCCTTTGGATTTGGCTGAGAACTTTGCAATCTGTCCCGTCCTGACAGACACGCCGCTGGGTTTGGTGATGAACTCTGGGGGGCCGTCAGACCAAACACCGGGTCTGTTCTCCACCTGAGGGGCTGCAGAGCACCTGGAACCATGAAAACCAGCGTTCTGAGACCAGCACACCAAAGACCTTCAGATGACAGAGTTTGAGTCTTGGGAATGATCCAGGTGAGCTTCAGGAATGATGCCTGAAGGGCCTCATTAGTATATTTAGGAAAACCTTTCCAGAACCTCTGGGGAACATTCCCTGGGAAAGTTTTTCTTAGAAGGACCTGCAACAACAACGTGCTTTATAAAAAGCACCTTTTACCAAAAGGGAATGTTATAAATCCATTTTTAAAAAAAACTTTACGGGGAAACCTTCCAGAAATATTCAGGTAAAACTTCTTGGAAACTTCTTGTAAAAGTTCCTGGAAGGTTACAGTCATCATTATAATGCTCAAACCTGNAACTTCTTGGAAACTTCTTGTAAAAGTTCCTGGAAGGTTACAGTCATCATTATAATGCTCAAACCTGAAAAACCATCAGGATGATCTGTTGAGTTAATTAAGTCCAAACTTTTTCAGAATATTTACTCTGAAAAACGAGTAAAGCCTGGCCTGAATACACACACACACACACANAACTTTTTCAGAATATTTACTCTGAAAAACGAGTAAAGCCTGGCCTGAATACACACACACACACACAAAACCAGTTATTAGTTGCTCGGTACAAACTCCGTCACAAACATGGCGGCTGGTTTCAGGACAGTCAGACAGAAACAGAAAGGAAGATGTCTGACCGTGTCTTCATGGAGGACGGGAGGACATATTTCTTCCCAGCATTCTCTGCAGGTGGAAAAAACACAAACCCCCGTTATAAACTGAAACACCAAATATAAAACACACAAACAGATAAACAAAGACAACTTCAGCTGTTCTGAAAATGACCAATATGTTCTTTATCAGCATGGCTCAGAGCAAAGGAACCCAACGAGGAACCCGACACGACTTCCACGTCATGATTGAATATGTAATGAGCTCTGTGGGGTTCTACTGTCGTGGTACCGTGGACCTCTGTGTCATGCATGGATCCTCGTGGTAAAAAAGTGTCATAAACACGAGATTAACTTTCCAAATATATAAACTTTCCATATATATATGTGTGTGTGTGTGTGTGTNATAAACACGAGATTAACTTTCCAAATATATAAACTTTCCATATATATATGTGTGTGTGTGTGTGTGTTATGTCTGTGGATGAAAGGGGAGCTGAGATATTTCAAATATAAAATTGTGTGGAAATAACTTTTTTAGATTTTTATTTTGGGAGACAAACATTTTTCTGCATAACTTTGCTATTCTTTGACATAAAAACTACCTGGAAAACGTCATCATCTGCATTGATGCTGCCATGGTTGATTAACAGTAGTATTAGTTGTAGTATTGTGGGTACTAGCAGTAACAGTAGTACTAATAGCAACATTATTACAGTAGCCATCTACTCCGCCATCTTGGAATTTTGACAATGCAGTATGGGATTGTTTGTGTACTGGAATTTATGGCATAACAACGATTATTACTATTTCACATGTATGAAATAAGCCTACTGTATATAGGAAAGTAAAAAATATATTAATTAAAAAATATATTAAATATATTAATGTGCAGTTCATAGTATGTCAGAAAAACTAGTTACTGAAACTAAATTTAAATCATCCACCTGTAACGTGTATGAAAATGTATTTGACAAAATATTGTGGATTGTTGCATGAAAACTGCTGTGTCTCCAGATGAAAGACAGAAACATTTATCCTGCCACAGAGAGGACTATTCTGGACTCTACGGTCCAAAACGCTACTGATTCCTTCAATTTTGGAGATCTGGCATCAAAGTACCATCAGCATAACTGATCATCTGATACTCCCAGGATACCCTGTGCAGTACGCAACCGGACATCTTCCAGTTAATAAAAGTTAATAATCTTTACTTTACAGGTTGGTGAAGAAAGACCATGTCATTGAGGTCCAGCAGAACATCTGTCCTCCAAACCACAAACCATCCCAGATTCAAAAAATTCAGAATGGCTCAGACATGAAATGACATGAAATGATCTATAGCAGGATTACTCATTGCTGCAGCGGTACTAGCATTAGCAGCAGCAGTACTAGCATTAGCAGCAGTGGTATTAGCATTAGCAGCAGTGGTATTAGCATTAGCAGCAGCGGTACTAGCATTAGCAGCAGCAGTACTGGTATTAGCAACAGCGGGATTAGCATTAGCAGCAGCGGTACCAGCATTAGCAGTGGTGGTACTTAGCATTACCAGCAGCAGTACTGGCATTAGCAACAGCGGTACTAGCATTAGCAGCAGCAGTGGTCTAGCATTAGCAGCAGCAGTAGCATTAGCAGCAGTGGTACTAACATCAGCAGTACTAGCATAGTAGCAGTAGTACCAGTTACAGTAGTACCAGAAGTACTAATAGAAGTCAGTCCAACCTTCCAGAATGATCTCCACGGTAACCTGGCGGCTCCCAGCCTGATTGGTGGCCTGACGTGTAACAACCTAGATCCTCCTCTCTGACTCTACCCACTATAAGGCTGAAGGTGCCACGCCCACCCTGCTCCACCACAAGGTGCTCTCCACCAATCACAGATTTCTCCTGCCTGTACCATGTGACCTGAGGCTCCGGGTGGCCGTGAACCCGAGAGAGAGAGAGAGAGAGAAAACATTTTCTATGAACATTCATCAAGGAAGTCAGAACTTTCAAAATTAAAGCACAAAATGTAAATTACATGGAAATCAAAATTTAAAAAAAATCACAGAATTAGTTTAAATTAGTTTATTATTATTATTATTATTATTATTATTATTAGTTAAAAAAAGTTTTCATGAACATTTTACCTGATGTCACATGTTTAGGTGTGTGTGTGTATATGTATGTATGTGTGTATATGTGTATGTGTGCATGTATGTGTGTATGTACATATGTGTGTGTATGTACTATATATGTGTGTGTCTTTCAGCACATCAGAATGCAGCTGATCACAAGACTGAATGAATCTGTGTTATCTCCTCTCCTCTCCACTAATCTCCTCTCCTTTCCTTTCCTTTCCTTGTGTCCTTTCCCCTCCTCTCCTCTCCTTATCTCCTCTCCTGTCACCTCGTCTCCTCTTTCCTCTCCCACCTTTCCCTCCAGGCGGGCATCGTCTCCCAGTCTGACCCAGGTGTTGTGTGGAGGACGTACGAAGGCGGGAGGCTCATTGCGACAGTAACCTGTTTCTGCTGAACCTGGACCCGTTGCCATGGAAACGCTGGCGGAGGCTGACGATGACCAGACTTTATTCATGCTGTAGAAAAAGAGAAAGCTTCATGCTAGCACTTTAATCAACATGAATCTTAGCTCAAATGCTAACATGTTATCATGCTAAATGACACATGATCAGTGTTAGCATTTGTGGCTCTGTAAGATTTCTGGGTGAATAAACATGAAAAATTGTCATTACCACTAGTGGGGCAAACATCTTAATTTGACTGAGAGAAGCGATCATGTTTTAGTAAATTAGCTGGAAATCTTACAGGCTGTGCTTTGTGCTTAGCGCAAACGTCAGCATGCTAACTTCCTGCATTTGATGTTTAGGCTATTAGCATGCTAACATGCTATTAGCATGGTATGTTTGGCATGTAATGTTTGACATGTTAGCTAACCGTTGGCCTGTAAACTTCAATCTTCAGCTGTAATTTTTAACATGCTACCATGTAAATGACACGTTTTGTGCTTTTTTTTCTGTTGGACAGTGCTAACGTGCTCCTCAAACATCACAGAAAGGTTTTCTCAACATTCCAGGAAAGTTTCCACAAGAATGTTTTGTAGAATATTTGGTTTTGTTGAAAGATCAGATTTGTCAGAATGTTCTGTAAAGAATCAAAGCTAATGTTCTCCTGTCACTCACTGACCGAGTGATGAATGTGTGTGTGTGTTTTCAGAGCAAACAGCAGTGTTAGTTCATTATCAGCTTCCTTACATGGATGCAAACACACCAAAAACATTACAGTCCAGATCAGCTTCAGACTGATTGTTTGTTCAGAGTTTAATCTCCAAAAGCTTCATTTAAGCAGACAGAAGGTTTACTTTGGCTGCTTAGTTTGTTGGTTCCCTGGAGGTTCTGTTATGAACCTTTTTAGAACCTCTGCAGAATGGGAGAACCAAAATGTTCTGAGGGAACATTCAGGAAACATTTCTGCCATTTGTCTCTGTTCCAACATGAAGCAGCAGAATGTTAAAAATGATCAAATCATTTTCAGATCATCAGTTTTATGAAACATTTCAGGCTGAGTTTAGAAGAAACGCTGCTGAGGAAACGCAGAATCCTTTTATCTGATGGGATTCCTGAAGCTCAGCCAACCGGCACTCTGACTTCCTTTAGTCCAAACACGTCAATAAAACATCACAGAACAAAACGTCAAAAAACCTTCAGCCATCACAGGAATAATAAAATATAATAAAATCACATGATAACATTAAAACCTGAAGGTTAGAAAAACTGTTTTTTTTTTAAGCTTTTTTATTTATTTTGCAGGCAAGTTTTAATAAAACTGAAATACACGAAGGAAAAATGAGAAAGGAAGGAAATAAAACAAAGAAAATTACAACAAAACATTTTCAGAAAGAAAGAGAAACTTCTGGTGCTGAAAGTAAAATGAGATCTGAGATGAAAGAATCCCATCAGTGAAATACTGCAGTAAAAGTACTTCAGTTACTTTGTTTTCATCTCTGTCTGACTCTCATGATGAGAAAAACTCGTTACAACTCACGGAGATGAAGAACTCCTCCTCCTCCTCCTCCTGCTGCTCCTTCAGCTCTGAGGCTTTCAGCATTTTACTTCTCCTCCTGCGGAAACAGTTTCTGCTACAGCTGATCAGATCCTGAAAACATCAAGCAGCAGGAGGAGCAGTAGAAGTAGAAGGAGCAGCAGGAGCTGAACTGTTCCCTGTTGGTAATTTTGTTAATTGAACTAGTGTTTTAACGTTTCTCAGCTGTGACCTTTGAACCTAGGATAACTCCTCTGGTTTACTGGTTATTCTGTGAATCCATCATCATGAACTCATTCATCCCCAGAAACGTTTTCTCAACATATCTACAACGTTCCTTTTTGCTCAAAGATACGGTTCCAGAAAGTTCACTTTCTAGATCTTTTAAGGAAACTTTCCTGAGAAACATTTCAGGAATGTTCCCCAGAGGTTCTGTAAAGGTTTTATAAAGGGAACATTCTTTGAGGGTGATGACACAACCATTAAAAAACATTACGCAAACCTTCAGGGAACCAACTGAACCAAAATGCATAAAGTTCCATCTGATTATGAGTTTGTGAATAAAAAAGTCAGAAACACAAATGAAGAGGCGTCAGACGTAGGCGGTGCTGATAATCATGCTTTATTAAATCAATAATGAGAAAACTCAAGGAGGCTGCAAAATATTCAACGCTACAACTCTAACTTCAATCAAACCAAAGGGCGGGGCCACGGGAGGACACGCCTCTCCTTGTCATGTGATCGTTGTTCTTGAAGGCAGCAACATATGTGATGGTTTTTAGCTGCAGTACATGTGACAGGTGACCTTCTAAATAAAAAAAAAAAAACACACACACACAGCAGACCTCCAAGAAGAAGCTCCGCCTCTGCAAACAAGCGCCAGATGAGCTCTTTCATGTGATTTGCCAGGTTGATGGAACGTAGAGCCTGAGATCGGCGGTCGTTTACCAGAAACGGAGCACAAAGAAAAGCAAAAAGGAAAACGAGCTCAGGCAGCGCAGGCCGCTAGCGCTGTGAGCATGTCATCGAAAATGGCGGTATGACGTCATCAGTCAGAGAGCGAGGCCCGTCGTGCTGCTTACACGAGGGTAAATGCAAACAGCAGTCGGGGNTCATCAGTCAGAGAGCGAGGCCCGTCGTGCTGCTTACACGAGGGTAAATGCAAACAGCAGTCGGGGTCTCACGCCCGTGGTGCACGGCGTAGAACGTACGCGGTGGTACGGTAGAAAGGTCGTTGAGGGAACATCAGCAGGGAGACTCTCTACCTGCTGAGGCGAGCTTAGACTTCAACGTAACGTTGAGGCACAAAAGTTTAAGTTTCTCAGTTTGACAGGGTATTCGTTCCACAGAACTTTCTCCTGACAAACTACATTTTGTTTCATTTACTTTCAGTTAATATTGTCATAAATAACAATGCATACATTTCCCATAACCGTTAAAGTCGGCTATATACATTATGTACATGTCACAGAAAAATGGATCAAAAATCCTATAAGTCATAGTTGTCCAATATGGCACATTTTACAACAACGTTAGACTGTCGTCTAGTTTGGCATAAATTAATGTCAAAAATATTCATATTTACAAGAACAGAAATCAGGTTGTCATAAGTAGAATTGTTAGCTCGATTAATAAATAAAAAGATGTGGAAGGAGGGAAAGGGGAAGTTAGGAAGGTTGGATATTTTTTGTTTTTACACAGATCGGATGCTAATATGAACAGACGCCATGTCCGATCCAAGCTCATTGGACAGTTTGAGGGTGTAGCTCCCAGCGTCTTCCTCCTTCACGCCGGTGATGATGAGGGTGGTCAGGTCCTCCGTGGTCTCAATGTGGAAGCGTCCGCCTGACGTGACCTCGATGGTTCTGCCACCGCGGGACCATTCGACGTGTTTAGCATCGCCGGAGAAAGCACACGCCACCGTCAGGACTTTACCGGGCTCGATGCTGATGTCCTCTGGCAGCGCCTCGATCCGCGGAGCTGAACCTGGACACAGAATGGAAAAACACGTCAAATTAAACATGAAATAAAAACCTTAAATTGTTGTCACTTTTCTGAGCTGCTGAAGGTGAATTCTGGTGGTTGCTATAGCAACAGACAATGCTGCAGAATGGTGACACTGTCTCACCGATGGCTCTGAAGGAAGAGCCCCCCATGTGTGAGGACATCTCCGTCAGGCTGCTGGAGCTCACAGCGTACGTCTCAGATGTTACGGAGGACATGCTGGATATTGACATGGTCTCGAACTTCATCTCGGCTGCCATGCTGCTGAAGGAGCTAGACTCCATCATGGAGGACATCATCTGCTGGGCGGAGGAGGAGGAGGAGGACGTCTCCTCCATGCTGCGGATTTCTTTCTTCGTCATCATGGACGAGCTCCCAGAAAACGACGACTCCTTGTGACTCACTGTCATCGATCCTGGAAACAGATAAGATCCAAATCTTTAAAAAACCTCCTGGTGTCTCAATCATAAATAAACAAAAAAAACAATCAGCTGAGTGTTTTTATCTATCACATGTATTGATCATTAACACACGTAAGACAAACACAGCTTAAACATCATCAGATTTCAAACTGATGAAGTTTACCATCAGAATGAAACTCATCTTCATTTTAGCGTGACGATATGTTTTATGACATGGAATACTGTAGTAATGCCTCTTTGAAGGTAAAAGGTGTTTATGAATGAGGGATCGTGGTCACGTGATATTTGTTTCATAATTTGTATCAGCAACATGATTAAAAAGTAAAACCAACCTTTAAGTGCCAGCTGCTGCTCGCGGTACGCCGTGACCTTCATACGAATGGACTGGAACACCTGCCCAGTGAAGGAGAAGGAGGATTTGGAGACTCCTCCCTCTGATGTCATCTCGCAGGTGTACTCTCCCTGGTCGCTGTTGGCCAGGTCGTGGATCAGAAAGCTGCAGGTGCCCTCTGATTGGTGCATCTCAAAGTGGCTGCTGGGTGACAGCCTCCTCCCGTTGACACTCCAGACCACCTCCTTCACGCTGCTCTCGCAGATGCAGGTCATCCTCACCGAGCCCTCGTAGGCCTCCGCCGTCACTGGGCTCAGGACTCTGGGGGGTTTCGGGGTCGGGGACTTGACGGTTGGTGGAGACACAACCCTTTTGGGAGACATGCTAGGAGGAGGAGATTTCATCCTTGGAGGTGACTTGAGTCCCTCTGGCTCAGGAGACTTTAAGACCCTTGGAGACTTGATGCCAGGCGGTTCCGGAGACTTGATGCCTTTTGGTGATTTGATTCCAGCTGGCTCCGGTGACTTCATCCCTTTTGGTGCTTTGATTCCTGCAGGTTCAGGCGATTTGATTCCCCGAGGCGACTTAACTCCCTCAGGTTCAGGTGACTTAACTTTGGGTTCAGGAGACTTTATGCCCCTTGGTGATTTAACTCCCTCGGGTTCGGGGGATTTGACACTTGGCGTTGGTGATTTTAGACTGGGTGCTGGAGAGGTCACTGATGTCTCTGGAGACTTCAGAGAAGTTTTAACCCCCTCTGGTTCAGGAGACTTAATGCTCGGAGTCAGCGATGTTACGCTTGGTTCAGGTGACTTTACACTCAGAGTCGGTGATTTAATTGAAGGTTCTGGTGACTTGATGCTGGGTTCTGGTGATTTCGGAGACTTTGCACTTGGTTCTGGCGACCTGACACTGGGGACAGGAGAGGTCACAGATGGAGCAGGTGATTTAACTGAAGGTTCGGGCGACTTTACGCTGGGAGTGGGTGACTTTACGGTTGGTTCAGGCGATTTGACGGCTTTGACCTCCTCTTTGGGAGCCGGCCTGCGGATCGTCAGGGTGAACTGAGCCTCCTGTCGGCCCACTGAATTCTCCACCACCAGCGTGTAACTGCCCTCATCGGAGGCTGTCACGGAGGAGATCTCCAGACTGGACTTATACTGAGTGGTGGTGATCAGGATGCGGTAAGACGACACAATGGTCGTACCTTCATGCATCCATGTCACAGTGGGCGCAGGATCACCATCGATATCACAGCAGAACCGAGCCGTCTCTCCCTCTGCCACCATCACGGACTGTGGCTTCGTCAGGATTCTTGCTGGGAAAGAAGGCTTCACCTTGACAGAAACCTCCTCAGCAGCAGATGACTTCAGTTTAGCTTCGGACGTGGCGAGCCTCTCCGTCAGAGAGAACTTGTCAGAGGAAGCAGAGNTCAGTTTAGCTTCGGACGTGGCGAGCCTCTCCGTCAGAGAGAACTTGTCAGAGGAAGCAGAGTAAGAGGAAGCAGATGACAGATACTCAGCAGAGGCGTACTTGACAGATGACTCATACCTCTCAGCAGACGAGTATCTCTCAGTGGCAGCATATCTGTCACGCGTAACAACCTCCTCTGTCTCGGTTAGCTTGGACTTGCTCTCTTCTACCTCGAAGTGTGTCTTGGAAACATAGCCAGTCTTAAAGTGAGTGGTGTGATAGTGGTCAACTCGAGCCATTTCAGGGACGTACGCTTTGGGAGGTTCCTCGTCTCTGCGACGCGACGTGTAGGTGGTGAAGCCACCTGATACGTCCAGGGTGGCGTAATCAGAGGCCTCGCCCTTGGAGTTGGAGCAGACACAGCGATATGTGCCGCTGTCCTCCTCCTGGCATTGCAGTATGGTGATGGACAGAACGCCGCTCATGTTGGTGAAGACGTATTTATCACTACTCTCAGAGATCGCATTTCCATTGTGGAACCACTGGATTTCAGCCTCGGGCTTGGCCTGGACGTTCAGGGTGAATTTTGTGTCCTGGCCAGCAGTAACACGGTGAGAACGCATCCTGACTGTCACACGGGGGGCGTGGTCAAGACTGAAAGGTGTCTGGCTCACCACCTGGTACTTCCTTTCTGATTTCAGAGCAGCTTTTCTGGCCTCATAACGGGACATGATGTCAAAGCGGGCAGATCTCTCAAACCTGGAGGAGGAGTGTGACAACCTCTCAACCGACCTGATAGGACTTGGAGAACGGGGACGAGTCCTCTCTGGGGTGGGTGATCTTCTTGCCGCCGTCTCTCCCTCTGCTTCCACAGGAGGCCTGGCGCGGGATGGCCTGATTAGCTCAGAGACTGGACGCATCAGCTCGATGTACGTAGGAGACAGTGACCGTCTCCTCCTCAGGAACTGAGAAATGGTACGTTTTTTCTTGGTCTCAGCGACCTCGACAACCTCCTGCCTCCTCTCTGCCTGCTCCATGCGGACAGGGCTGGCAGCTGGAGAGGCAGAAAAGCCGAGCTCCAGCTCATCCTCCAGCATCACCTTCTCCTCCTCTGTCCTCTTCATGGACAGGTAGTCATCCACGGGCATCAGAAGCTCCTCGTCGCTCAAGTCTCCAAGAGATCTCCTCCTGGATCTGAAGGACTCCTCAGATTCGGGAGAGGGTGAACGGCGGGCAGGCCTGACGGTCTCCAGGTCATCCAGAGTGAATTTAGGAATACGCCATCTCGGTCGGTACTGGTCGGTGATTCTGGGGAGGGGCATGACATAGAACTGCTCCCACCTGGACAGACGGATTCGTCTCTGTCTCTTCTGCACGATCCTCTCCATCCTCTCTGGGATTTCATACTGGTCTCTCAGCTTCCTGTACCACTTCATGTCAGAGAGAGGCACAAACTGTTTGATAGCTTTGTCCTCATCCAGAACTCTGGGGTCATGAACCACAGGTTCAGGGATCTCATATGGCATGAAGATCCTCCTCTCCTCCTCCAGCTTCTTGGTCTCTGACTTCTCCTCTCTGATGTCGAATTCACCCTCCACGTTTTTGGTGCTGACTGCAGGCTTGTACATCTCTGCAGCAAACTTCAGAGCCTCCTGAGCCGTGGGGTTCAGAGGAATGCTCTCTTCAGTAGCAACAATGCGCTGAGCCATCTTGTTCGTCTTTTCGATTTGTTTCTGAACGTGTCGGAGCTTCTCCTCCTCGTTCTTGTACTCTCTCCTGGTGTAGGTGAGGCGGTCGATCTTCAGCGTAGCCTGGCAGCTTGCAGAGCCGGCACAGTTTTTTGCGGTGACTTTGTACAGACCAGAGTCCTCCAGCAGAGTCTCCCTAATGTGCAGGACATGGTAGTCAACGTCCTCCTGTATGACCGTCACCTTGGGACCAAACTGCAGCGGATGACCGTCCTTCTCCCATTTCAGAACAGGAGTGGGAATTCCTGACACTCTGAGGTCGAAGCGGACGCTGTCTCCCTCCACGCACTCCGTGTTCGCCAGCAGACGTTTGAACATGGGTCTCATGGTGTCCTCTGTCACAGGATGAGGCGTCACCGTGAGGCGAGCCTTGCAGCTGTCCTCTCCGAACTTGTTGTGGGCCATCACGGTGTATTCAGCATCGTCGTTCATGTCCAGGTTGTGGATCGTCAGCTGGTACAGACCCTTATCGCTGGTGAAGGTGTACTTGCTGTCATCATCACCTGGCCTGATTCTCTCTCCGTTCTTCAGCCATGTTACGTGAGGCTCAGGGTGCACAGTGATGGTGACGCCAAAACGCACATCTTCACCAATGTAGGCGGTGCGATTGTAGAGAGGAAGAGTGAACTCTGGCGGCCTCTGTAGGAGCTTCATCTTGTCAACCTTCTTCCTGAGTTTTCTGATGGAGCGGCTGACGTAGTGCTCCCTGATGCTCCTCACGCTCTCAACAAACAGCTCTCCATAAGCGCTGTCTTCTCCGTCGTCGCTCACCACCTTGCATCGGTAGACACCGTCGTCACTCTCTTCAATGTCCTTCACATAGATGCTGGCAAAACCATTGCTGTAAGAAATCTCGTATTTGGGGCTTGGGTGCAGCTGCCGGTTGCCGAAGTACCATGACACCTGCGTGCTCTTGTCATAGTTGGCAATGGAGCAAGTAAATCTAACATGTCCGCCTTCCTCTGCTGAACCATGCATGACCGGACCAGCACGCAGGCCGTGGTACTCGGTTCCAATCTTCACTTTACCCACATTCAGTCCTCTCTGGTTCTTGAAGGCGCCGCCGTAAGCCACACGGGCCGCCGACACGATCGTGTCCATCTTCTTCACCAGTGACTGGTAGTACCTCCTGTGTCTCAGCGTCCTGATGACCTTGCTGCTGACATGCTCACTCTTCATCTTGAGCCATGGGTGTTCCAGAGCCTCGTGTGCTGTCATACGGAGCTTCCTGTCCTTCACAAGAAGTCTGTCCACAAAGTCCATAGCCTCCAGACTGATGTCCTTGAAAACTTCCCTGTCAAAGATGTACTCACATTTTGAAATGTTCTCAATCATTTTAGTGGTGGACTCTGCAGCAAACGGATTGAGGCCGCTGAGGAGGACGTAAACCATCACACCAACGGACCACATGTCAGCGGCTGTGGTGACCAGGTCGTGATGGTGGACCTCAGGGGCGCAGTACTCAGGGGCTGAGAACACCATCCTGATGTTTTCTCCGGGCACAAGCAGCCGAGCCTGGCCCATCTCGATGATCTTCACGTTGGTGCTTCTTCTGGTGGTGTAGACAATATTGTCCGGTCGTATGTCAAAGTGGCCAAAGTTGTGGCTGTGCATGAACTTGAGGGCAGAGCAGACTTGCCTTAGGTAGCGGACAATCTCCTGCTCCGTGAGCTCGAAGTTGCCAATGCCGAGGCGCTCAAAGATGTCAGCTCCAGAAATGAACTCGTAGATCAGGATGATCTCCTCCATGTCTTCAAAGTATTCGTGTAGGTAGATGATGTTCTTGTGTCTGGCCATGTTGAGGGCCTCGATTTCCCTCAGAACCAACTCACGGTCAGTTCCTCTGACTTTGATGAACTTGGCCATAAAGGTCTTCTTGGTCGCAATCTCAACGCAGCGGTAAACTGCTCCAAACTGGCAGCGAGCGAGTTCCTCTGAGATGGTGTACTTAGACAGCAGCTCCTTCACCTTGTAGAATGGAGCCTCCTCTTTGGTGACCTCTCTGGTCTCATCTACCTCCTCGTCATAGTTCCTGATCACAGACTTGTCCTCCTTGGTGGTGATAGGCTCGGTTGGGACAGAAGGAAGACTCAGGCCAAACTGGTTCTCAGCGATGACACGGAACTGGTACTTGGTCTTTCCAAATATGTTTATAGCGGTGAAGCTGCAGTCGGAGGTGTGGCCTGCACGGATCCACCCGTCAGCAGAGGTGGGACACTTCTCCACAATGTAGCCAATGATGTCACTTCCTCCGTCGCTAGCTGGAGGCTCCCAGGTCAACGTGATGGAGTCCCTGGCGATGTCGCTGACCACGAGTCCCTTCGGAGCATCGGGGATGTCAGCCACATTCACCTCAATAGTTTGTTTGTCCATTCCAAACCTGTTCTTGGCGGTGATGATGTAGTAGCCAGTATCCTTCCTCTCAACTCCTTTCTGGAAGACCAGGGAGGTGAAGGACCTGGTGGTGATGACTTGATGATAAAGAGAATTAGACAGGATCTCCTGACCCTTCTGCCAGGTGATAGCTGGTTCAGGTTTGCCAGAGATGGGGATCTTGATGGTGATGTGATCACCACGGATGGCTTGGACTGCTCCCATTCCCTGGAGCTCCTTGGGCAGGTGGATCTTAGCAGGAACTGGAGGTAAAAATTAGAAAAACAATTTAAAGTTGATTTGATAGTAAGGAAAAGCACCTGAAGTATTTATGGAGTGGGCGGGACGTCTGGCTTACCGTCTACGTCCAGGTTGGCGGTTGCGGAGATGGAGCCCTCAGAGTTGGTTGCTCTGACCTGGTAGACTGTGGCATCCTTCTCGTCTGCAGCAGTAATGACCAGCTGGTAGTAGCCTCCTTTGAACTCCTGGGATTTGATCTTGGTTCCATCTGCCAGGATCTCCTTTCCACTGCGGTACCACTTCACCACAGGCTTGGGGTGCCCCATCACCTGTCACAGGAAAAGCATGATTTAATTTTATCCTGATAACATCAATTACTTGATAATCAAAATCTGAAATGAAAAATCATAGACAGATTTCAAGAACGTCTCACAACAACTAGAGCATCTCAAAGAACCCATGAAACCCCCGTCAGAAATGCTGAAACCTGCACTAAAAATGTCCGCAAAACCCTGAAAGCCTGCCGTAAACTACAAAACCCTCATGAAATCATGAAACCATTTGAAGAAATCTTGGATGAGGGATTTCCCCCAAAAAATCAGACCATTCCTATTTTCCTGTTTACCAACAATCATTTGTAGTTTTGACGTATTTTGACAAAGGCATACACACTTAAAGATAAGTTACTAAACAATTATTTTCTAGTCTTTTTTTAAGAACCAAATTAGCAGATGCAACACAAAAAAAAAAAAAAAAAANAAAAAAAAAAAAAAAAAAATCACCTTGGTGACGAAGGTAGCGTTGGCCTGGTATTTGACGGTCATGGACCTGATCTCCTCCCTGAATGAGGGAGCCCGAGGCATCTGGTCTGACTTGGGGATTACGGGTTCAGAGATTTCGCTCCAGTCGCTCTCGCCGCCAATGTTCTCACACTTGACACGGAACTCATACTCAAAGCCCTCAATCAGGCCTGTGACCTCATAGCTGGTCTCCACAAACTTCTTGGTGGTCACCGACATCCACTTGTTCTGCTTCTTCTCACGTTTCTCCAGGTAGTAGCTGGTGATCTTGGCGCCGCCGTCGCTGCTCGGAGGCTTCCAGCAGACCACGCAGGAGTTCTTGGTGGAGCTGATGATGAAGGGCTGCTGAGGGATGCCAGGTTTTTCTGAAAAACAAACGTCTGCTGGTTTGGAGCTGGAATAAAGGTCTTGTCCCCTGAGTACCCTGAATAAATCTGTTTATTAATAAATATCTGTTTGGGGGAAAATTCCATGATATAACACAGAACAAACAAGTATTTTTTCTTTCCAACACAGGAAGCTTTAGTCCTGTCTCTCCAAAATAAAGGCTAATAAAGCCGTTTGATATGTTGAGAGCTGCTTTTATTTGAGCTGCAAACAAAATACTTTTATCTTTTTTAGTTTAGCTGTAATAACGACTGTAGACAGAGTAAACAAAATGTAAATGAAGTACCATCCTTCTATGAAAACACCGTTTATTTGCTAAAGCGCGTTCAGATTCTGATGACGTAGCCGCACCATGACTTGATATTTTAACACGTATGAACACTCACCATAAGGACTCTTGATGATGACCACAGCAGGGATCTCCAGCGACTCGCTAACTCCGTACTGATTCTGGGCTGAGACTCTGAAGTAGTACCCGGCGTTCTCGATCAGATTGGGCACGCGACAGGTGGTTCCGGAGACAGACGAGGACACCAGGTGCCACTGCTCGCCCTCCTTGGCCTCGTGCTTCTCTACGATGTAGTTGGTGATGATGGAGCCGCCATCATCCTTGGGAGCCTTCCAGCTGATGATGACGGAGCTCTTCAGCAGAGCATCCACCACAAGGGGGCCCTCAGGCATGCAGGGCTTGTCTGAATAAACACCAAGGAAAGCAAAGTCAAAATTATATTTACACACAAAAATCAACAAATGGTCCAAGATAACAATATTTGGTTCCGGAACAATCTGGGAGGGTTAACATCAATGTTCCCACAAAGGTTTCCCCTTACAGATGTAGAATATCCTGTTTTGGTAAAATACACGGTTCCCAGAAGGTTAACGGTCGAGATTCTTGATTACTGGGAAATCTTTTATACTGTACATAAAACCAAAAAGGAGGATGTGTATTGAGGGAACAATACACAAAATCTTCTAGTTTCTTGGAACTAACTGATCCAGAACATTCCAGAAACACGTTACCTTGGATCTCCACCCTCAGCATGGTCTCAATGGATCCGAAAACGTTGCTGAGCTGCACCTTGTAGCGGCCGGCGTTTGTCTTTCTTTGGACATTCCTCACCACCAGGTGTGTGTAGCTCTCCGTGTTCTCGATGATCACACTGTCTGACGGGTTCAGAGGCTTTTTGTCATAGAACCACATGATCTTGGGGATGGGCCGTCCGATATAGACCACGTGGAGACGGAGGCTGGTGCCGGCACCAGCGTAGTACTTGTCCTTCAGAGGGAAGCCGGGGTGGAACTGTGGCGCCGCCTGGAGGCGAAGCTTGCCGCTGGTCTCGATCTCTCCGGCCTCGTTGATGGCCCTGCAGGTGTAGAGACCCTCGTCCTCCTGCTCGTCCGTCAGGACGCTCAGCGAGTGGTTGCGCCCGTCGGAGCTCATCTTGTACTTGCGGCTCTGGATCAGCTCCTTGCCGTAGCGGTACCACTTGATCTCGGGCAGAGGTCGGCCGATGATGCCGCAGGTCAGGGTGCCAGATTCGCCAAGCTTGGTTATGACGTCTTGGATCTCCTCTTTCAGTGCTGGAGCCTCGCCAACTGCAGCAACATCAGCAAAACTTCACTCAATGCTTTTATAACACGTGCATAAAACCAGGGCCGTAGCTACATGTCATGTGTTTTTCAGAAGAAATTTAGTGTTCAGAAGTCTGTGCACTCATCCTCAACCATTACACATCACGCTTCTTAAAAGGATAATTCCCAATATTTTTAGACTATACATCATAAATTAAGATGTTTTGTATGTTGCTGATCTTATGTTTACATATTATTTACATATATTACAGATATTTACATACTTATAGATTATTATATGTGACAAACTGAATTCAACCATGTCTAGTCAGTTTTGGTTAGGAGTACACAGATCTGTGGCGAGACATTTTCATCAAATTACAGAGCATAACATTTGGTCTGTGTCTGGCCAACGGCTCACCGCTCAGTTTGGTCTTGATGCCCATGGGCGTGCGGCGAGGTCGGCTCAGTCCCGTCTCGTTCTCAGCGAACACCCTGAACTCGTACTCAGTGGCCTCCATCAGGCCGCCCATGGTGAACTGCCGGTCCTTGGAGCGTTCCTTGTTGCACTTCTTCCAGGCACTCTCTCCGGCCTGCCGGAACTCGATCCAGTAGCCCAGGATCTCCTTGCCACCGTCGTGTTCTGGCCGCAGCCAGTGGATAGTGATGCAGTCTTTGGTGACAGAGATGATGTCGATCTCTCCGGGTTGGCTGGGTTTATCTGAGAGGAATGGGCAGGATAGTGGAATAAATCATTAAATGAACCATTTAAAGTCACAACTACTCATAATTATTAGATCAGAGCTGCTGTTATGGCCCAGGAACTGAAAAGACTCCTGGGCTTGATCATAATCAATTCCGTCATTTTTGACTGCAGCAAAAACCTCAGTGAGGGCCTGATTTCTGGTTTATGTTTTTTTTAGATGCTCATCTGTCAGTTCTCAGATGTTAAAATCTTCAAAATCCACCTTCAGATGATTTTCCAGTCTATGAATTCAGGCAGGTAAAGTGTTCCTTCCTCACCAAATGGATCTTTGCAGACCACGGGGTCTGAGACGGGACCAGGCTCGCTCTGTCCTACGTCGTTCTGAGCCACCACCCTGAACATGTACTCTGCATCGGGGATGAGGCCAGTCACGTTATACATGGTGGTGGTGATATGGGTCTTGTTGTGGCGGACCCATTTCTCCGTGGACACCTCCCTCCTCTCCACATAGTACCCTGTGACACGGGAGCNCGGACCCATTTCTCCGTGGACACCTCCCTCCTCTCCACATAGTACCCTGTGACACGGGAGCCTCCGTCGTCCCGAGGCCGGGCCCAGGACAGGGACACTGTGGACTTGGTCACATCCATGATCTCTGGAGGGTTGCTGGGAGGTTCTGGCGGGCCTGCAGGAGTTTTAGTTTAGATGTCATCATCCAATTCAAAAAAATTCACAAAGTCCATGAAACCACATGGATACTCACACAGAGGTGTCTTTGGTTTGACAGACTCTTCAGATTTCAGGGATCTGCTGATACCAAACTGGTTTTTGGCAAACACCCTGAAGTGGTACTCCACGTTTTCCTTCAAGCCCTTCACCACCAGCGAGGTCTCCGTCACCCGGGCGTCCACTGTGTACCAGGCAGCCTTCGGGACCTCCCGTCTCTCCACGATGTAGCCCAGGATGTCTGAGCCACCGTCATCGGACGGGGGCCTCCAGCTGACTCGGACAGACCTGGCCTGGATGTCATCAAACTCCAGTGGGCCTTCAGGGAGATCGGGACGACCAATCACCTTCACCTGGAGAAATGAAAACAGGAAATTCGTGTTATATTTTGAAGCACAATTTTTTCTTTTATAGAAGTTCTACAAAATATGTTGTTTGATAAGTTGTGAGCCTGAGACATTAGTACGCCGTCAGGCCCAAAACTTATCAATCAACCATTCTCATATGCAGGTAATATTCCAGAGTATCTTACCTTAATGTAGACCGCCTTCCTGCCACATTTGTTCTCCAGCACCAGGTCGTAGGTTCCCGTGTCGTCTTTGTGCGCCTCCTTGATGACCAGCTCTGTGATGTCATCGTGGGTGGCGATCATGGCGCGATGAGAGATATCACGGCCATCTTTGGTCCACTTACAGGTGGGGATGGGTTTACCTTTGATGGGCACTGACAAACAAATGACTCCGCCCTGCCGCACCACGTAGCCTTCCTCGTATTTACGGTCAAGTTCAAAGTCAGGATAATCTGGAGGTGGAGATAACGATTATCCTGTTACAACATCCCATTATCTCAGTTTAACGTGATAAAGGTGGCCAAAGTTTGCATTTTGCATTTTTAAATTTGTTTTTAGAATATCAATTAATAAAATATTATTTATACAATATTATACTTTTTCCTCAAAAACAATGATAATGCCTGATAATGTGAACTAAAAACATGAGTAAGTTTTAGAAAACTGAACCAAAAAGTTCAAAAACAAATTTGAGCACAAAAAACATACTTCTCCTTTTGTCAAAACCTTGAAATAATAAAGTTTAGACGGGATAAGAGATAAACTGTGATCTTTTTGTGTCCTACCGAGCATCTCTTGGACTTTAACGGCTGCAGGAAGTTCGGCAGGTTCTCCGGAGCCACCAGCGTTGCAGGCCATGATCCTGAACCTGTACTCTGCACCCTGAGGCATGTGGGTGAGGGTGTACTCGCACATCTTGGTGGGCGTGGTGTTGCACAGGGTCCACTCCACCTGGTCCACCTTCTGCATCTCGATCAAGTATCCCATGATGACAGAGCCACCCTCGTCTTCAGGAGGCAGCCAGGCCAGAGTCACGGAGGTCCTGGTGGAGTCGGTGACTCTGGGCTGGACTGGAGGACCTGGAGGTTCTGTCAGAGGAACACCAGAGGACTCGTTAATACTGATAAAAGACAACAGACCCTGTGAAGACAGAATCCCAGAGGCCATGACAGGCCTTCAATTGTCTTTTGGACAGAAAAAAAGCGTTTCCATGAATGGAAAAATAACAGACTTTGCAGTGTTCCTGATGGTGGCGCTACAGTAACGGTGTAAATACTTTAAGACTTTAAGATGTTTCAGCAAAAACATTCAGACGGTAAATCTGACCACACATGTTGATGAATCCTTCAGCGGATCGTTAGCATGTATAAAGACAAGACAAAATCACAAAATCTGTCATTACAATCTTTTCATGAGTAGTTTTTTAGTGATGCTTGGTTTCCATACCGATGGGATCCATGGCGATGGTGATGGCAGAGGGCTCACTGGATTTGCCAGCCCCTCTGGAGTTGATGGCGGTGATCCGGTACTCATAATCCAGGTTCTCGATGAGTCCAGAGGAGCGGTACCGGGTCATAGTGACGGGGTTCTTGTTGATCCTCATCCACCTGTCGGAGCGGGCCTCCTTACGCTCGATGATGTAGCCGGCAATGGTGGAGCCACCGTTGTCCTCGGGTGGCTGCCACATCAGCGTCATTCCTTCATGTGTGACGTCCAAAACCTCAGGCCTGCTGGGAGGTCCGGGGATAGCTGCACAAACAGTTTATTACCTGATCAGACACTTATTTCACACCTACAGAGTCATTTTTACCTGTTTTCAGATGAGATCCATATATAAATGAAGTTGAACTAGGCGGTTGCTAGGTGCTGTTAGATGGCTGAGGCACATCACAGTTTGTTGTTCAGGTGTTACGGGTTGTAACACCTGAACAAACAGAGAAGAGAGATTTTGTGATATAAACAGAACTCACTCTTGAGACTCTTGCACTCCACCACCTCGGACTGCAGGAAACAGCCGACACCGAAACGGTTCATGGCGGCGGCTCGGAAGACGTACTCGGTTCCTTCAGAAAGTCTGGTGAACTTGAAGCAGGGTCGGGTCACCGACTCGGACACGGTGGTCCAGCCGGGTCTGTGGGCGTCGCGCTGCTCCACCACATAGCCGCTAACGTTAGCTCCACCGTCCTTCTCCGGAGGATCCCAGCTGACCGTGACGGACACGCCATCCGTCTCCTCAATTCGCATGGGACCAAGTGGGATGCCTGGTTTGTCTGGACAGAAAGGGAAGTATGGTTGGTTAGTGAGATTCACGTGACTCATAAACCTAAAAACCAGATTAACGTCTTAAAATGCTGCGATTAAAAACACATCACAACTTAAATATATTTCTTACTTAACCTTTTGCTTTTCTGTGAAGTTTTCCCTGAAAAACTGTTTTAATATGTTTCAGAAGTATAATAATTTCTTAGAAACACGAAATATTCAGTTCAAAATAAATATTTGTCAAAAAAAGAATTAATTTTTGAAAGATAATTAGAGAATTGTTTTGTAATCATTAGAATAATAAATCCAGAGAAAAGCCTGAAGATTTAAGCTTTACTGACAGTGAAAAGGATCGACTTTTGCTGTTTCTCTATATTGTTTCTACAAAATGTTTTTTTTATGAAATGTCCTTAAAATTAGTATGAGCTTAATAAAATAACTTTAATTTCATGATCAACCTTTGACAAATCGAATGCCTCCTTACCAAGAATGATGACCTTGATGACCTCTGTTGCTATGCCGATGGCGTTTTTGACCTCCAGGGCGTAGTCTCCCGTGTCATTGATGGTGGTCTCACGGACGACCAGCCTGGTGGACTTGCCGTTGCTGTCAATCTTGATGCGGTCCAGACTGTCCTTCATCTGGACTCCTTGGAAGAACCAGGAGCAGACGGGCTGCGGTCGGCCCCGGATGGGGATGTTCAGGTCAATGGGTTTGCCATGGTGCACGTGGACCATCTTCTGAGGGAGGCCGCTCAGGTCGATCTTAGGCATCACTGGAATAAACACGGAAAATATCTGAAGTCACTTTGAGAAATTAACTTTTTTTTAATCTAAAATAAATCTTCATACTTGGCGGTGGAATGTTTTTGGCGTGAGCCGCCCTGTTCGTATGTTTGTATTTCCTACCTTTGATCTCCTGGATAGTGACGGGAGTGACCATGTCCATGGGTTCGCTGGCACCCCTGCTGTTGGTGGCTCTGACCCTGAACAGGTACTGGTCATTCTCGGTCAGGGACTGGATCGTGTACTGGGACACGGAGGGCTTGACTGTGGCCATGGCGCTCCACCTGTCTGAGCCCACCTTACAGGCCTCGATCACGTACCCGGTCAGCCTGCTGCCGCCGTCGTACAGCGGCTTCTCCCAGAGCAACGTCACTGTGGACTTGGTGACGTCCACAATCTGGAGGTTCTGCGGCACCGATGGAACCTCGCAGACCAGCACGGCCTCGGTGGTCTCGCAGGGCTCCCCCACGCCGTAGATGTTCTCTGGCAGGACCCTGAAGAAGTAGTGCACGCCCTCCTCCAAGCTGGTGATCCTAAACAGAGTCTTTCTGCACTCTGTGGTCACCATCTTGTAGGACTTCATGTTGGCTTCACGTTTTTCCACAATGTAATTGCTGACGTGAGCGCCGCCGTCGATGCTCGGGACGTCCCAGGTGATGACAACAGACTCTTTGGTGTAGTCCTTCACCTTCACAGAACCTGGAGGACCAGGAGTGTCTGCAGAGACCAGAAGAGAACATATTAACTTTAGCTTTGAGAACATATTAACTTTAGCTAATAGTTTCTCTTTAACTCTAAAATTGCTTTGAATTCACAAACTGCAGCAACAGAATTCATTTGTGACGGTGCCCTAATGACGTAACTTGGTCCAGGATGACTTTAAAAATAAACAAATTGTGCTAATTAGGTCAAAATAATGGATTAATCAGCAACTAGCAACCAAATCAAGGTTCAGAACTTGAATTCTTGGAGTATTCAAAGCCAAAACATGAAAATGAGCCAAAGCAGAAGGTACCGAGTTTCACCATGAGACGTGTTTACGCAGGTTTGACTCACCGTAGACTTTAACCAGGATGATGGCGGTCTTCTTGCCAGATGGGTTCTCGGCCTCCACCACGTACTTTCCTGAGTCGTAGCGGTTGACCTTCTCCACCATTAGCGAGGTGGAGCTGTCGGTGGTCTCAATGTAGCCGCGGCTCTGCAGCTCCATGCCGGTCTTCCTCCAGGAGACCACCGGCGTGGGCCGGCCCGTCACGCTGACAAAGAGTCGCAGCGTTCCTCCCGCCCGCAGGCACACCGTCTTCTTCAGGTCGTCAGCCAGCTCCAGGTCAGGCATTTCTGAGGGGGCAGAGTCAGACAATGCAAAGATCAGCCAATGATGTGCTAGGATGTTTCACTCAAACAAGGGTTGACTGATAAGTAGTGAGCCTAGCACAGAAAGATCACACATCTCATCCTTCTACTCATTAAGAAAAGTTGGTTCGTTTGGCGTGGACTCACCGACTCGCTCCAGCGGCTCAGTCTCCGCACTCGGCTCACTGAACTCTCCGGTACCATTGCTGTTGACAGCAGCTACTCTGAATCTGTACTTCTTATTGGCGACCAGACCGGCAGCCACGTACTCGTTGGTCTTGAAGGGCTTGGTGGTGGCGCGATACCACTGCTCTGAGCCCTCCTCCAGGATCTCCACCACGTAGCCCGTGACATCTGAGCCGCCGTCATACATGGGCCTGGTCCAGGTCATGCTGATGTTGTGTTTGGTCGTGTCTGTGATGCGAGGGACTGACGGAGGTGCTGGTGTGTCTAAAACAAAACCGCAAAATTTTAGCATTTTTATTTTAGTTTTTGATGTTTCTTTTGTTCTAATCTTTGTGTTTATATTTTCTTGCAGATTAAAGATCTGAATAAATGTAAATCTCAAAAACCGTGAGTAAATCTTAATATAATTTCTTGGATATTTAATGGCTGTTTATTTTTCATATATATATCTATATATATATATCTATCTATATATATATATATATATACATACATATCTATATATATATTATACTGTCTAATCAACTACAGATACATTGTGATGCATTTTCTTACATGTTGGGTCTTTGCACAGGATGTACACGGAGGCGTCGCTCGGCTGGCTGTCGCCCGCCGCGTTCACGGCCGTCACCCGGAACTGGTATTCGCTTCCCTCCAGCANTCGGCTGGCTGTCGCCCGCCGCGTTCACGGCCGTCACCCGGAACTGGTATTCGCTTCCCTCCAGCAGACCCGTGATCTTCAGACGGATGTCGTAGATGGTATAGGTCTTATTGACCCGGGTCCACCTGGACCAGAGAGGGGGAGGAGGGAGAGAATCAAACAGCTGCTCTGCCCCAAAATAATGAATGTCCACAACATCTCAACTGTAATAATGAACTCTGTACGAGGGTTGACTGATAAGGCTCAGAACTTACCAATCAACTCTAGTGGTTCTTTTTTAATATAAATATGTAGAACAAATTTAGGATATTCAGGATCCCCGAAAAGAGTAAAGATGCTGAAAACGCTGTTAAGATGGGCGGGGCCTGTACTAATAGATTAATGTTGGAATATATATAATGAAAAAAACAAAAAAAATCAGGAATAATGAGCCAAAACATGCAATGATTCAAAATGGCCATAAGGTGGAGCGACGAGCAGAAAGCATCAATCGACTTTATGCTACATCTTACTAATACTGCTGACTGACAAACCAACTTCCTTTTTGTGTATTCATTAGTTCATTCGTTCATTCGTTTGTTCATTTATTCGTTCGTTCATCCATTTGTTCGTTCATTTGTTTATTCATCCGTTTGTTCGTTTGTTCATTCGTTCGTTCGTTTGTGTATTCATTCGTTCATTTGTTTGTTCATTCTTCCATTTATTCGTTCGTTTATTCTTCCGTTTGTTTGTTCATTGTTCGTTTGTTCTCACCTGGTGCTGCTCTTCTCTCGTTTGTCGACCAGGTAGTTTTTGATTTCACTTCCTCCGTCGCTTTCGGGTTTCAGCCACTCAATGATGACGTGTTCTTTACCCACAGCGGTGGCTTCAGGCTGGCCAGGCTGAGAGGGAACAGCTGGGGNGGGGGGGGGGGGGGTTGATTGATAAGTTTTGAGCCAACAATTGGCAGCTGTAACTCATAGATACTGTAGTTATTTAATTAAATGTTCTGCTCTCATCTTTTGCTGTGCAGAACAAATTTTGTAACAACCTTTTTTCTTACATAAAGGGTCCATAAAATGCACTGACTGATAAGTTCTGAGCCCGACCCTGAGCCCTTGCATGATCTATCTCACTTTTTTTTTTTTGTCAGACCAATAATGAAAAGATAATGATGAAAAATATTTGTGAATTTATCAAAATCTAAATTAGAGAAAATTAAATAAGATGAGTTAAATTCGTTTTAGATTTTTAGATAAAATCTGAGTGGCGGGAACAAGATTCTGTTGTTCCAACATTTGGTGAAGCTTTCAGATTTTATTCTGTTTTCTAGAATTAAACTTAGGCAGCAGCTGCAGGGCCGCTGTGAGGACGAGGACAAACATGCAGTGTCTTACTGTAGGCATTCCTGGCGATGATGGGCTCAGACTCTAGAGGAACTCCAGGTCCGTACTTGTTGACTCCTCGGACCCTGAAGATGTACTCGTTGTTCTTGATGAGGCGGGAGCTGACACAGGACAGCGACTTGCACTCGGTTTCCATGACAACCCAGTTGAGGCGGCTGGTCTCCCGACGCTCCACGATGTAATGGGTGACGGAGTCTCCACCGTCCTCCAGAGGGATCTTCCAGGACACCGTACATTTCTCTTCTGTCACTCTGCTGATCTGGATCTTATCAGCTGGAGCACCAGGAGTGTCTGAGAGACGCAAATCAATCAATAAATCAATAAATCGATAACCAGACTCTGTAACCTCAGCTGTGGTGGTGTTGTGAGATTCTGCAGCGTGAACTCACCGAGCACTTTAACGTTGACAGTGGCGGTCTTGATTCCGCTGACATTTTTGACGGTCAGGACGTAGCGTCCCGTGTCGTAACGGTTGCAGTTCTTGATAACGGCCATGGCCCTGGTGGCGCTGTAGGTCAGCGAGTATTTCTCTCCCAGCTCCAGGATTTTGTCGCCCTTGGACCAGTACACGGTCGGCTCCGGTTTGCCTCCCACGGCGCCATCCAGGATGATGTCTGAGCCGGCCATGACGATCACGGTCTCACCGACCAGCTTACTGTCCAGCTCAGCTCTGGGCGGAGCTACGGGCCAAAAACAAAGCAGGAGGGGTTACGTTTTAGATATCTGTAAATTCTGTACATTTATATATTGACAACATAAAAACAATATGCATTTTCAGGTCTATGTTTATAACGACATGAAATAATAAAACTCACAGTATTCGTCCTTGCAGGTGATTGGTCCAGTGGGCTCAGACGGAGCGCTGTGGACTCCAGCGGCATTTTTGGCGATGACATGGTAGAGGTAGGTGTCGCCCTCGCTCAGGTTGCTGACGGTGAAGTAGTTCTCGGTGATGGTGGTGTAGTTACACTTCAGCCAGCGGTTGTCGTCCCACTCGTCCTTACTGTGGACTTTGCGTTCCACCACATAGCCCACGATCTTGCTGCCGCCGTCGTTGAAAGGGACGGTCCAGCACAGCGACACGGAGGAGTGCGTGATGTCCGTCACCTCAGGTCGACCAGGAGGATCTGAGGAGGAGGAGGAGCCAGCGGGTCAACAAAAACGCCACCACCCACTTCATACACTGTAAACCTACCTACATTTTAAAATAAAGTCTGCAAGGCAATCGAGAAAATCTGACAGGATTTCAGAAAATTCCTGAAGAAATATAAAAGCTAAAAAAAAAATTAAAAAAAAAAAGTTTTAACTAACACAAAAATTTAAATGGAAAGCATTCTGGAAAAAAAAAAANTTAAAAAAAAAAAGTTTTAACTAACACAAAAATTTAAATGGAAAGCATTCTGGAAAAAAAAAAACAGTCACCAAAAACCATTCAACAAAACCTGAAAAAAGAAAAAATCTAGAGTTGATATTTTTATTCCTAAAAAAACTAAAAGCTTAATCATTTCAAGCAGATGGAATATTTTTTTTATTTTGCAATGTACCTGGAATAAACAGGAAAAAAAATCTCCGGGTAATTTTTGTCTTTTTAAAATTTTTCCTCACCGACAGGGTTGAGCGCCACCACGGGTCTGGAGGCCTCGCTGGCCTTGCTGAGTCCGGCGATGTTCATGGCGTAGACTCTGAACTGGTACTCCAGACCCTCCATCAGGTTGGACACCTTGTAGTGACACTCCAGGCAGGGCAGCTTGTTGTCCCTCACCCACAGGATGGTGTTCCTCTCCTTCTTCTCGATCCAGTAGCCCGTCACCTTGCTGCCGCCATCGGCATACGGCACGTCCCACTGGATGCTGATGGCGTTGGCTGAAATGGAGACCACGTCCGGACGGGTTGGAGGACTCGGAGGAACTATGGAGGGAAGACAGAGCTGTCTTAATGCAGTGGAGGTCAAAAGTCAGAGTTTTCTCTTATTTATTCATAAGGCCATACTGGGTGTTTTGTCTGACTAAAACTGTGGAGAGATAAGAAGTTTTTATCGATAAAAGTCAGTCAGAGCTGCCGGTTTTCCTCAGCGTGATGCAGACATGGTGGGTGAGACAAACACACCCTGTGATGGATCATAAAGCATGAAACGTTCATATATAACATATATGACTCATCATCATCATCAAGAAGAGATAAGAAAGTTGTTGATATAAGATATTTTATCAGTTTCAAAGAAAAGCCAGATTTATTCCTGGAGAAGAAGCCTAATTTAAGTCTAAGCCTGGAGTTGTGACCAGATCCAGACTCATAAGTCAAACTCATGAAATATGCATCCATGAACGGACCTGAGACCTCCGACAAGCCTGCTCTCTGTACATCAAGCTTCAGGCTACGCCTAATCATCAGGAAACCATTAACACAATGTTTGACCTCTTGACCCACTGCAATGGGGGAAGACAAAGTAAGGGAAGGGNGCAGCTCATTTTACCTGCTTAGCACCGCAAGAGAGAGAACCCGGAGCTTTAGGGGTCTGGGGGGGCAGGACAGAGGTTTGATCAGGCAGTCTGAGGTGAAATGAGGTGTAACAATGTTTTGAATGTTCTGTGATGAGCGTTAGAAGTGCTAGGCTGGAAGGAGTCTGATTAGATTATTGGACGAGAGTAGGAGGTGTGAACAAATCAAAGGACAGCTTGATTGTGTCAACAGGAACAGGAAGTGTCAATGATGACATCTTAGAGTCCAATGGTGTAGATGTACATTGCATGTTAGCGAGCATCTTCTAAACATGCTAAACATTTCCTGTTCTTATAGAGCTGGTCTGACACATTATTTCTGAGTGTTTTGCTTTTCTTTAAGGTATTCTGAAACTTTGCTTTTAATCCTCTTATTTAGTTTTTCTCTTTGAATTTGACCTGCTACAATAGAATGCAATGGAAAATTTATTTAAAGAATTTGTGATAATTTTAGGAATGATTTAGTTAATTAAGGCATTAATCTGTTTTTGAGGTTTTAGCATTTGTATTTTCTTAGATTTTTAGCTTCTACTGGGTAAGATTAATTTCATTTTTCTTTATATTTTTCCTAATATTTTGAATATTATCACTCATAGATGAAATTCACGTATGTTGTGTTTCTATTCTCATATCCATTTTTGTTATACTGTATTAGATTTCAATGATTGTTGAATGATTGATTTTGAGTTGACTGGAAGTTCAGATCATAGATGGTTTATATTGTTTTGCTTCGTGGAGAGGTTTTATTCATGTTTTTCATCTTTGATGTACGAACTTGTCGTATTTCTAATTAGAATTAATCTGATTGAAAATTCTCCAAAGGTATTTTGCCTGTTTTTTGATGTATGATCTGAAAGACAAATCATGATCAATGACAATCCAAATTTCTGTTGTCTGTGAAGTTATTACTTTTGCCTTTGGACTCTACATTTATGATCAGCATATATTTGGTTTAATCAGCATTTAGAACTAACTTAGGGTGGCAGAGTCGAGTTTCAAAAGGCAAAAATGCCAGAGTTTGTGTCATAGATGAGGAACGACAATAAGCGATGGTGTCATCAGCATAGCAATATATATTAATTTGGTAAGTTGACACAAATCATTTATATATACATAAAGAAAGAAGAATTGGCCCTAAAATGGAGCCTTGTGGAACTCCCTTTAAGAGTGAAGAAGATGTAGCCATGTGGACACGTTGAGTTCTGGATGACAGATAATTGGTGAACCAATCACAGCCTGCGATGACAAACCAACGCTTCTAAACATGATCAACCGTATCAAACGCCTTTAACAAAATAAATATGAAATTAACGTAAACTTACCAAAACAATCTAATACAATAATAACTAATATTTAATTTATTTAATGTTTACTAATAACTATGTTTTCAAAAAATTACCATTTAATATAGCCAAAATTTTAAAACGCCCCTTATACGCATAAAACCATTATCTTAGCCATCTGTAAAATAAAAACAGAAGTTAATTTCCATTTTTATTTATTTCTTTTACAGTTCTTACCAAATGGATGCTCGATGATGACCGCAGCAGACTCGATGGACTTGCTGACCCCAAACTTGTTCTCGGCGCACACCCTGAAGGTGTACTCCATGTACTTGGTCAGGTGAGTCACTTTGATGGTCGTCCTCTTCACGCTGGAGTTGACCACCTGCCAGGAGGTGGAGCCAGACTCACGCTTCTCCACAATGTAGTTGGTGATGTCAGTGCCGCCGTTGTCAGCTGGTTCGGACCAAGACAGAGTGCAGGACTCTGAGGAGACTCCGGAAATTTCCACCGGGCCCGTGGGAGGGCTCGGTCTGCCGACCACGACCACCGTCACTGTAAACGTCTTGACTCCGGCAGCGTTCTCTAGGATCAGGTAATACCTTCCACTGTCACTCCTCTTGCTGTCTTTCACCACCAATGTCGTCTTCTCCTTAGAGGTCTTGATGGAGACTCTGTCAGTCTCCTTCAGCTTCATCTCCTCCAGCTTCCAGGTGACTTTGGGAGCTGGCCTGCCGCTGATGGGGATATCGATGGTGAAGGTGTTGGAGGTCTTGCAGGTGATGAGCTGGTTGGTGATGCTGCTCAGGTCGGCCATAGGCTCAATGCGAGGCTCTCTGATCACCACAGAACTGAAAGTGGACTGAGGCTCGCTGATTCCAGCATCGTTCTTGGCCTTGACTCTGAAGTCGTACTCCATGTTCTCAATCAGACCCTCAACCAGCATCTTCTGGGACTTGGTCTCTCCGCTACATACCCAGCGATCAGTGCCTCTGACCCTGCACTCTACAATATAGCCTCTAATGCGGCTTCCTCCATCATGTTCAGGTTTCAACCACACCAGAGAGGCAGAGGAGCTGGTGGTGTCGACAACATCGAGTCTCTTTGGTGTTGCAGGTTCTTCTGTGGCAATGACGGGTTCTGTCATCTCGTGAGGCTCTCCCTGGCCATACTGGTTCACTGCAATGACCCTGAATAGGAATGGCACGCCAACATCCAAATTGGTGACCCTGATCATCTGACGAGAGCACTTGGAGCTGACTTCCTGCCATGCCAGGCGGCTGGCCTCGCGCTTCTCCACAATGTAATGGTGGATTCGGGCTCCACCATCATTAGTTGGAGCATCCCACATCATCGTTAGGGCTCCACGGGTTACATCTTTGAAGGTGATGGCTCCAGGAGGTCCAGGAGTGTCCAAAACTTTGACAGTGAATGTGATAGACTTGCGACCGCTATTGTTCTCCAGGGACAGGGTGTATTTGCCAGCCTCGTACCTTGTACAATTCTCAATGGTCAGAGTTGAAAAGGAGTCTGTGGTGTTGACGTCGGCCATGACAGGCAGCTCACCGTCTACCTTGGACCAAGTAACAAGAGGCGCCGGTTTGCCACGGAAGGCAATGTGGAGTGTGACGATGCCACCATTCTTTACAATGTGAGTCTGCTTGAAGTCAGCAGCAATGTCAATCTCAGGGGATGTAAGTCTGTCCAGGGCCTGGACTGGGCTGGGGATCACCGAGGCCTCGCCCTGACCAGATCCATTAACAGCACTGACTCTGAACTTGTAGAGCTCACCAGGAAGCAGGTTCTTGGCGGTATACCAAGTGTTGATGCAGATCTGGCTGTTGACCCGGTGCCACTCCTCCAGACTGGCCTTACACATGTCGATGTTGTAGCCGATGATTTCCATCCCACCATCAAAGACTGGTTTGGTCCATTCCAGGGTAACAGAGGACTTGGTGGAGTCTAAGACCTGGAGAAGAGAAAATGTAAGAAATTATGGAAATAAATATAAAATCCAAGATTCCAGCACCATCCTTCAAGATGTTCTGGTAAACCTACTTTGACCACAGTAGGAGCACTGGGGGCACTGGTGGGCTCCCTGGTCTTAAACAGCCTGGAGGTGCTGCTTGCAGGTCCAATGCCAGCGCCGTTCTCGGCCATGACACGGAACTCGTACTCGTTGCCCTCAGTGAGCTTGGTGACGCGGTACCGGAGCTCTGTGATTGGTCTCTTGGAGGAAACCTTCACCCAACGCAGACTCTTCTTTTCCCGCCTCTCCAGGATGTAATGCTTGATCTCGTTGCCTCCGTCGGATCGAGGCCGGGTCCAGCACAGAGTGANGGGGGGGGGGGGGGGGGGGGGGGGGGGGGGGGGGGGGGGGGGGGGGAGGTAGAAACAGTTAGGCAAGACTGAAACCATGCAAACCATCACTGCCATTTAAAAGATCTTGAAACAACAGGACAGAGGAATGAGACAGAGAGAGAGAGAGAGAGAGAGAGAATTTCAGATATTCTAAGGCAGGGATCTCCAACTGGCAG
>VXCM01001544.1:0-47396 GCA_014773175.1 Lucifuga dentata | reverse complement strand
AAAAAAAAAAAAAAAAAAAAAAAAAAAAAAAAAAAAAAAAAAAAAAAAAAAAAAAAAGAAAAAAAAATCCTGTACCTTAGTTACACTTATCTCAGGATTGCATGGTCATAAAATGTCACGCTTGGGCTCATTTTGTTCAGGAGAATCTAAACTTTCCAAAGATATTCATATATCTCCATTTTATTAAGAAATGGTGATTATAAAACATCACAAACGCTACATAGGGATGAGCACATGGTCTCTGATCTGTCAGTGGAATATTACGCATATGTTACGCATAGCATGCCTGTTGCCATGGCTACGTAAAAGCTGATAGCATCACTGACCCATCAATCAAATCCTCTGCTAATCTACTATCGAATCACAGAGAGGGATTTTAAAATTTAGACTGCNCCCATCAATCAAATCCTCTGCTAATCTACTATCGAATCACAGAGAGGGATTTTAAAATTTAGACTGCTCTCGGAAGTTAAATCATCGAGAAGCGACAAAGCTAGGTTTTAGCTCAGAGGCTATCGTGATATATTTTAGTTAGCTTGGCATGCTTGACATAATTTGGCCCTTGGGAAAAACTAGTTGGAGAACCCTGTTCTAAGGTTCAGTCCACCAGACTTTACTCACAGTATTGCATCTGAGCAATGATGGGGTCAGAGTCCAGCGGTTTGCCCACACCAAACTTGTTGACAGCGGAGATTCTGAACTGGTACTCGTTGCCTTTGGTGAGGTTAGTGGCATTGAAGGAGCAGGCTTCACACTTGGATGTCACCAAGGCCCAGGAGATCCTGGAGGTCTCCCTCTTCTCCACCACATAGTGAGTGAGTGCAGCACAGCCGTCGTTCTCCGGAGGGTTCCACCATACTGTGCACTTCTCCGCTGTGATTCCAGTGAAGCGGATTGGGCCCTCCACCGGTCCGGGAGTATCTGTGTGGGAACAGGAAGTAGAGTTGGGTTGATGCTGTGATGGTTAAAGCTTGTTAACTAATACCGAACCATAGCAGCTGCTAAGTTGTAGAAAAGTCAGTCAGGTCAACTGGATTCAAGTTTTTAATTCTGAAGCGTTTCATCATCCATTTGTTTGGATGGAAATCCGCCTGATGACTGAGAATCTTCATCATAACCATTCCTGTTTTTGTACCTTGGACTCTGACGTTAACTTCAGCTTTCTTGGTTCCAGAGTTATTCTTTGCCTCCACTGTGTAGATACCGCGGTGGTTCCTGTTGGCATCGCGGATGAACAGGCTGCTGCTGCCAATGCCGGTGGTANACCGCGGTGGTTCCTGTTGGCATCGCGGATGAACAGGCTGCTGCTGCCAATGCCGGTGGTAATTTCAATGTCAATCATAGTCCGCTTGTCGATCTCCTTGCCGTCCTTGTACCATACGACCTGGGGGACGGGGCGTCCTGTGATGGTGCAGTTTAGCTTGACATTTTCTCCGGCCCTCAGGGTGAGGACCTGGTCTGGAGACCATTCAATCTCAGGAGAGACTGAAAAGACAAAGAGGAGTCAGAAAAATCATAGTGATGATGGAATTTTGGAATCTTAGAAGGTTAATTAAGGTATTTTTTATTTTATTTACAAGATCAGAAATGTCATGTGATACGTACTGCTCTCGTCCTTGGTCATGATGTAGCCGGAGGAGTTGGACGGTGGGCTGATGGTGCCCACAGCATTCCTGGCGATCACCCTGAACTCGAACCTGTCGCCGGCAGACAGACCAGTCACGGTAAACTGAGTCTCGCTGATGTCGGTGAAGTTGCAGCGCAGCCATTTTCCTCTGCCCTGCCGCCTCTCCACACTGTAGGCCACAATCTTACTACCTCCGTCTCTCTTGGGGACGTCCCACTGCAAGGTGACCGAGTCTCTGGTCACATCAATGCAGACTGGGGTGCTGGGTGGATCTGCTCAAGAAGAGAGAGGAATGGTTTAGTTCTGGTTTAAACTTCTAAAAGCAATCCTAAGATCCTGCAGCAACTTAACAGCTAAAATTATTAGGTTAGCTAACATTCCAGGTTAATATTTATTTTTTTTCTACTCACCGACAGGGGAGATGGCCAGAGCATGCTTGCTCTGTTCGCTAACAGTGCTAAGTCCGGCGTTATTCTCTGCGTAGACTCTGAAGGAGTACTCCAGACCTTCCAAGAGACCAATGATCCTGTATTCTCTGTTGGAGATGATGGTAGAGTTCACCTTTTGCCACAGCAGACTGTTCCTGTCCTTCTTCTCCACATGGTAGCCCAGGATGGGGGATCCGCCGTCGAAGCCGGGGGCCTCCCATTTGATGGTCATACCATCACTGGTGACGTTGTAGGCCACAGGCTTGCCTGGAGGGCCTGGAGGTTTGTACTGGTGCTGGGCTACTATTTCTGAAGAATTGAGGGGCTCGCTGACTCCATACTTGTTTTCAGCCCGAACTCTGAACTGGTACTCAGTTCCCTTGACCAGGTTGGGAATCTTGAAGGTGGTTCTGACAACACTAGAGCAGACCATCTTCCAGTTGGCCTGGGAGGTCTCACGCTTCTCCACGCTGTAGGAGGTGATCTCACCACCTCCATTCTCCTTTGGCTCATCCCAGGAGATGATAATACTCTGGGCTTTGATTTCATCAAAGCGTACTGGTCCGACAGGTGCTGAGGGAGGTCCAAGAGTGATGACATTGATGTCGAAGTAGTTCTTGATGTCTCTGTTGTCCAGAACTAAAGTGTACTGGCCAGCATGCTCCTTCTTGGCCCCTCGGACCGTCACTGCTGTCTTGTTGTCAGTAGTTCTGAAGCGAACCTTCTCACTCTCCTTCAGAGGCAGGTTGTCCTTCAGCCAGCTGATTGCAGGTTTTGGTTTACCTTTGAAGGGCAGCTCAATGTGGATGTTCTGACCTATACGAACTCCCAGCTCTCCGTTTGGGTAATCACTGAGGTTGGCCTCAGGAGGAATGACAAAGTCCATCACTGTGATTGGTCCAATCTGGGAGAAGTCACTGTTACCCTTCTCATTCTTGGCAAACACCCTGAAATCCATGATGGTGTTCTCTTTCAATCCCGTCACTTCACAGGTGCAGCGCTTACATGTTGCACCCAACACCCAGGTGGGGTCTTCCTTAGTTCTCTTCTCTACAATGTACTCAGTGATGTAGCTGCCGCCGTCATGGTCAGGCCTGGTCCATTGCAGGGTAACCGAGGTCTTTGTGGAGTCCAGCATAACCAGGTCTTTAACAGCTCCAGGGGTTTCTGTGGCTCTGACGGGCTTGGTGGTCTCACAGGCGTCACCCACACCAAACTCGTTCTCAGCAGACACACGGAAGAAGTAGGCCACATCCTCCTCCAAACCTGACACCTTGTATGTGGTGTTGGCACATTCGTTGGTGATCATCTGGTAGGCTTTCATGGTGGAGGCCTTCTTCTCTACGATGTAATTGGTGACCGGGGAACCTCCATCGATGAGAGGAGCCTCCCAGCTGAGGGTTAGCTTTCCTCTGGTCACATTCTTGATCATTAGTTTCTGGCAGATGGACGGGCTGTCCAGAACCTTCAGGGATACCGTGATGATCTTGGGTTCTCCCACGCCATTCTCAATCTCCAGCAGGTACTTGCCACAGTCATCTCGGGTGACCCTGGGAATGAGGAGCGTGGTGGCGCACTCAGTGCTGGTGATGGTGTAGCGGTTGTCACCGGCCATGTTGCGGTCATGGCGACGCCAGATGACATTGGGAGCAGGGCGTCCTTTCAGGGGTATGAACACCTCTACATCACGGCCAGCCCTGGCTGTGTACTGAGTTGTCATGGTAACATCTAAATCAAGATCAGCCTCCTCTGTTGGAGAGAAATGCAGCACAATGGGGGAAAGCACAGACAATGTCATTTAGCCATTAATGTATAATAAAATCACTAAGTAAAGGGAAAATAAATCAGCCCAACATTCACCTCTTTAATTTTTTTTTATCATGCTCTCAATGGACTTTTCATCCCAAAAGGTATGTCCTAAATGAATACAAACCCAGGATGTCCTTGGCCTGCACAGGCTGGTACATCTTGATATCTTCTCCTTTGCCCTTGCAGTTGACAGCAGAGACCCTAAAGAAGTAGTAGGTTCCAGGTTTGAGGTAGGACACCACGTACTCACAGGTCTTGACCTGCGGGTTGATGGTTACCCATTCTCTGTCTTCAGCATTCATCTGGTCTAACACGTAGTGGGTGATCTCGCTGCCGCCGTCATACACAGGTTTCTCCCAACCGAGGGTGATGGAGGTCTTTGTGGAGTCGACCACCCTCAGTTTAGATGGCTCGCCAGGAAGATCTGGAGGCAACATTGTCAGGAGTTATCAGAGTCAAAATAAGTTAAACAAGGATTAGACAGTTAAGGTTGACTTTATAACTCAAACTGGGAATTGTACCGATGGGGTCGTAGGCCTTGTAGAGCTCAGAGGGCTCAGAGTAGGGTCCTGCTCCGGCCTTGTTGACCGCACAGACTCTGTACTGGTACTCGCTGTTCTCCACCAGGTTGGTGACCTTCTGCCTGGTGTCTCTGATGGTGCCCTTCACCACCTGAACAAAAACACATACATTACACTGCTAAATGCCTTTACTTCATTTAAATGTTTATCTAAATAGAGACCTATGCAGAGATGTATGTCATTCAATGAACAAACCAATGCTGCAGGTATAGCATTTTTAGCCAAGGCTAGGCTTTTTACCTAAAAACAACTGAAATGTCTCCAAAAAACAATCAAACAACAAACCTTGAACCACTGCAGGCTCTTTTTCTCTCTCTTTTCCAGGTAGTAGCCATCAATGTCACTGCCCCCATCCAGTGCTGGTCTTTCCCAGACCACCGTCATGGTGGACTTGGTGATCATGGTTACTTTAGGTTTGGATGGCTCACTGGGAGGAACTTTTGGACATTAAAATTATTAGGTGAGATGGAAAAATGTAGTTAAATTTATCATTATGCTTTCTACTGGAACGATACTGTCAAGATTCTGAGTGAAAAATGCCTTACCGAAAGCGTTCCTGGCAATGACGGGTTCAGACTCCAGCGGATCTCCTATGCCATATTTGTTGACTCCACGGACTCTGAAGATGTACTCATTGCCCTGGATGAGTCTGGGCACATTGACGATGCAGTCCACCAGTTTCTCTGAGACAATGGACCACATGATCCTACTGGTCTCTCTTTTCTCTACAATGTAGTGGGTTACCATCGCGCCGCCTTCATCAGCAGGTGGAGCCCACATGATGGTGATGTTGTCAGCAGTCACCTTCTTAAACTGGATCTCTCCAGCTGGGGGACTGGGCTTGTCTGAAAGATGAAAGCATACATTTATAGAGTTTAGCCAAAAACTCAAGTTACACTTTAAAATTACTACCACAAATACATTTTAAACATCTGATTACCTTGTATGAGCAGTCTGACTGTGGCAAAGGCAGATCCCAGGGAGTTCTTCACCTTGACCTCATAGGTTCCAGAGTTCAGACGAGTGGTTTCCTTCAGGAACAAGCTGGTGGACTCAAACGTGTGCTTGAAGGACAGCTGGGCGCCAGGCTTCAGCTCCCTGCCATCCTTAAACCACTCAATAGTGGGTGCAGGCTTGGCTGTGATGTTAAACTTCAGTTCCACGTTGGAGCCAGCCCTGTACTTCACCTCGTTGAGGTATTCTTGAGGCAGTTCAATTTCTGGGGCACCTTGATTATCAACCAAAATGATAGACAAGTTAGTTTAAATGCAGATTGGTTCTTATTCAACAGATCAGTTTAAGGAATAGATGCAACCCAGACAAGACATGAATTGTCAGCGCACCCTAGAGGCTGAAACGTACATTAAATGCTCAAATATCAAAGCATTTTTTTAATGAAACATCTTGATGATTGGGTTATTCTTACAAATAGTGTGGCTAAGAATGTAAAGTTCATCCTGATCGTCTTCATGTAATAAAACCCGTTTTCTCCTGTAGTTGTGCCTACCATAGGTGTCAACACATGTGGCAGGTCCGACGCTGACAGATGGGTTACTGATGGAGCCAACGGCATTCTTAGCCATGACCCTGAACTCATACGCCTCATCCTGGATCAGGCCAGTCACGGTGAAGCGGGTGTCTGTGACGTTGGCAAGGTTGGTTTTGGACCACTTGCCACCGACAACCTCTCTCTTCTCAATTATGTAACCGGTGATTGGGGATCCGCCATCAAAGTTGGGCTTCTGCCACATGAGGCTGAGGGAGTTCTTGGTGATGTCACTGATGCGCAGGTTGATGGGTGGCTCTGCAGGAACATCTCAGGTTAGACTTCCTGTTAGTAAAATTTAATTTATATATTACATTTTAGACATTCCACTCACCACAGGCGTCGATAGCCAGCACAGCATCAGAGGGCTTGCTGAAAGCACTGACTCCTGCTGCATTCTCAGCTGCCACCTTGAACTCATAAATGAGTCCAGCATTGATGTTGGTGACCTTGAAGTGTGTGGCACGGATGACCATCCTGTTGACCCTCTGCCACAAGATGCTGTTCCTGTCTTTCATCTGGAGATGGTAGCCAAAAACATGGCTGCCGCCATCAGACTTGGGTTCCTTCCAGGCGACGGTGATGGTCTCTTTAGTCACTGCAGTTATCTCTGGAGTTGATGGAGCATCGGGAACAGCTGAAGGCAAGGATAAAAAAAAATTAAAACAGGAAACAGCGAGAAATGCAGGAACCTTTAACCATACCACAAGCTCTACTTAAGGCATAAAAATGCTTTAAACCAACATTTAAAAAAGAGCTCTCTGGTACCATGCTGGAAAGAGCTGGACAGGTAAACTTATAGTAGCCCAACTAAAAATAAAAATGTGTTCAAAGTATGGTTTTGATCTTATTTATATGTCTACAGGTGGTTAAATGTCACCTGCATAGAGGTTAGTAGAAGCACAAACACAAACTGGGAAGCTAATGGAAGACTTACTGTAAGGCAGGCTGACAGAGACAGCTGGTGAGTCAATGTGCTCACTGATTCCATATCTGTTCTCAGCCCTGATCCTGAACTGGTACTCCAGACCAGTGGTCAGCTTCATGATCTTCATGGTGCAGCGGGCCACGGCAGAGGAAACCTCCATCCAGTTGGCGGTGGTGGTCTCTCTCTTCTGGATGATGTAGTTGGTTATGGGGCTGCCGCCATCATACGCTGGCGGGAGCCACTTCAGGCTCACGCTGTCCTCTGTGACGTCGAACAGCTCCACGGGGCCCAGAGGAGCACTGGGCCGGTCCAGGACCACAATGTTCACAAAGGACTTGGTAGTTCCACTGGAGTTGGAGGCAATGATGTCGTAGCGTCCTGAGTCTCCGGCAACACTCTCACGCAGAGTGATTTTAATGCTGTCAGGGGTGACCTCAGAGTTGAACCTCATTGTTGATTTCAGCAGCATGTTGTCCTTGGACAGGCTGACTTTAGGCAGCGGCCGGCCCGTCAGCAGGATCTCACACTTGAGGGTGGATCCAGCTCTAACATACACAGTGTTGTGAGGGAAGTCCTTCATGTTGATCTCAGGAGATTCTGGAGACAGAAGAAGTTAGCTGTAACTGGTGAAAATGAGTTGTCTTTCTAAAAAGATCTTAAAAAGGTTTCCTGAAAGATTTAAAACCCTGAAATGCAAACCAATCCATCAGTTCTGTGATGAATAATACGTTTGCTAAACAACATTTCTGCTGACACTGCATTACAGGTTTTAATTCTCAAGAGTGTAATGGACTGCATTATATTATGTTGATCCTGTCTATCCGTATGACATAAGCAAAGGCCGTACTGCAGATGTTTGTATTTTTTCTGGTTCTTTTTAGTATAGCTTTATCTATATAATAATATATGTTTCATATTTTAAATGTAGTATTTTATTAGTTATTGTGAGACAGGGATCTTTATTTACCCAAGTTTGACCGATCTCTGACTTACCAAGCTGATCTTGGACCATCACAGGGGTCACCATTTCTTTTGCATCACTGAGTCCAGCGTGGTTCTCAGCTTGGACCCTGAAGAAGTACTCAGTGTTTTCCCTCAGGCCTGACACAGAAAAGTGGATGGACTTGGTGACGCCACACTTGACCCATTTCTCCTGGCCTTTCTCCAGAGCTTCTACTAGGTAGCCGGTGATTCTGCTGCCTCCATCCTGCTCGGGTTTGGCCCAGGCCAGAGACACGCTCTCCTTGGTCACGTCAGTCACACCAAACTTGGGTGGTGGACTTGGTTTTTCTGAAGGAAGAGGAAATAAAGTTTTTTTAGTGACAGTTACAGTAAGGATAAGGATTGTGTTACTGATTTAAAATTTTCTGCAGTACCTGAGATCTTGGTGCCCTCCTTGGTGTCAGCAGAAACACCAACGCCATACTCATTCTCGCCTGTCACTCTGAAGTAGTAGACTCCACCCTCCTGCAAGTCTGTTACCTTGTATGTAAGTCTGTGGCACGAGTCTGTCAGCCTGGTCCAGCCTTTCTTGCTGGCCTCACGGATATCAACCAAGTATTTCTTTACTGGTCCTCCTCCCTCATTCTCTGGAGTGTCCCAGATCACGGTAGCAGAGGACTTGGTCACCTCCTTGACCTCTACATGGGCAGGAGGTCCAGGAGAGTCTAGAACTCTGACGTTGAGGGTCAAGGAGGCGGTTCCAGCCACATTGGCCAGGGTGACAGTGTATTTGCCAGAATCGTTGCGGGTAGCTTTTTCTAAGGTGATGGAGGTGAAGTTGTCTGTGGTGTCGATGACGGCACGAACTCTCAGGTCAATGTCAGCCTTGGTCCATGTCACATTGGGGATGGGTTTGCCTCTGAAGGGTACCGTCATGGTGAAGGAACTACCATCCTTCACAATGAGAGTCTTTCTCATGTCATTGCTGATGTCGAAGACTGGCTCCTCCTCCCTTTCTTTGGCCACTTGTACGTCTGACTCAGGACTGGGCTCGCTGACTCCGATCTTGTTAATAGACTTGACAACAAACACATATTCAGCTCCAGGGGTCAGGCCCACCACTGTGAATTCTGTGTTCTTGGTGTTCTGGACTCCAACAAACCATTCATCATCCAGCGTCTTCCTGTATTCTACTCTGTAACCAGTCACAGGAGCTCCACCATCAAACAGAGGTTTATTCCATGACAGGGTGATGGTGGTCTTTGTAGAATCTATGATCTTAGGCTTAGCAGGAGGAGAAGGCAGGAACTGTGGGTCCTCTGCCTTGATGAGAGGACAGGGAATGCTGGGAGCACTAAGGCCAGCAGCATTCTCTGCAAACACTCTGTATTCATACTCGCAGCCCTCACGCAGGTGGGATGCTTTGACCCTGAGGTCATAAACAGGTTTCTTGTTGACACGGCACCAGCGAAGGCCAGTCTTCTCTCTCTTTTCAATGACATAACCAGAGATGCTGCTACCACCATCAGAGACTGGCCTGTCCCAGCAGATGGTCATGGCCTCAGCAGTGACTGAGGTGACTTGGACATTAGCTGGGGCAGCAGGGATGGTGAAGGGGTCCACTGCCTTTGCAGGCTCACTCTCCAAGGCCTCACCTTCTCCATATTTGTTGACTCCCCTGACTCTGAAAACATATTCATTTCCTTTGAGCAGCTTGGTCACCTTACAGGTGGTGGCCTTCATGTCACCGTAGACCAAAGTCCAGGCAAGGCGACTGGTCTCACGTTTCTCCACAATGTAGTGCATGATGTCAGCACCACCATTCTCCTGAGGCGGTCCCCAAGTCAGGGTGCATTTCTCCGCTGTGAGGCCAGACACTGCCAAAGGTCCAGAAGCAGGTCCAGGCCTGTCCAGAACCTTACAGTTGACAGCCACAGACCTGGTTCCAGCAACGTTCTGCAGAGTCAGGACGTACTGGCCAGAGTCCCTCCTGATGGCATCTCTGACAATCAGAGTGGTTGCAAAGTTGGTGGAGGTGATTTCACACCTGGCCTTGGCCTCAATCTCCTTTCCATCTTTAGACCATGAGACAACAGGAAGTGGACGGCCAGTGATTTCAGCATCAATTCTGATGATTTCTCCTGCCTTGATGACAACCAGCTGTCTGAACTTGTCTTCCAGGATAATAGTGGGTGGTTCTACATCATCCTTGACGACGACAGCTCCAGTGTTCTCAGAAGGAGCGCTGAGCTGCTCAGCAGAATTCTTAGCAATGACGTGGAAGTCGTACTGCATGTCCTCTGTGAGTCCTGTGACATCGAAGTATGTGTCCTGCAGGTTGGCGAAGTTGCATTTTAGCCAGCGGCCATTGGGCAATTCCCTACGCTCAACGACATAGCCAGTGATCTTGACTACACCATCATACTCTGGTTTCTCCCAGAAAAGGGAGACTGAGGTCCTGGTAATGTTGGTGACACGAAGGTTGCGTGGCGACTCACATGGGTCCCTGGCTGCGACAGGATCACTGGCTTTACTAGATGGACCAATGCCAGCAATGTTCTCAGCATAGACTCTGAACTGATAAAACAGGCCTTCTTCAATGCCCGTCATCTTGAACTGGTTCTCAGCCAGCAGTCCTCTGTTGACCTTGGTCCACAGGATGCTGCTTTGGTCTTTGCATTCAATGTGATATCCAATAATGGGGCTTCCACCATCACTGGCGGGTCTGCCCCAAACAACCAGCATTCCAGATTTGGTGGCACGGGCAACATGGAGATTGGTTGGAGGGCCAGGAGGCTCAAAGGGATACTGAGCAACAACAGGAGCAGAATCAACGGCAGGACTCTTGCCATAACGGTTCTCAGCTGCAATACGGAACTGGTACTCTGTTCCCTGAGTGAGACGAGACACCTTGATGGATGTCCTGGCCACTGTGGCAGAGACGATCTGCCATGTGGTCGTTGTAGTGTCTCTCTTCTCCACCACATAGTTGTTTATCTGGCAACCACCATCATAGGTCGGTGGATCCCAAGACAGAGAGACAAAATCAGCGCTCACCTCGTCCATCTTGATGTTGCTTGGCGGTCCAGGTTTATCCAGGATTATAACAGATATCTCAGCTGTGCTGGTGCCAACGGAGTTAGTCAAGGTAATCTCGTACTTTCCTACATCTTCCTTGGTTGCATCCTTGATGACAATCTTGGATGAGGTTGTGGAAGTGACAACATTGACCCTGGTGGTCTGCTTCAGCACATGGCCATCCTTCTTCCAGGATACCTCAGGCTGAGGTCTGCCTTTGAAGGGAACATTAATCTTCAGGTCATCTCCAGCTTTCACGCTGTATGTGTTGAACAGCAGATTGAAGATGGGCTCAAGTGTTATGTCCTTCGCCACCACAGATGTAGCAAGGGGTTTGGCATCGCTCTTGCCCTTATCATTCATAGCGGTAACCCTGAAGGAGTACTCCTCTCCAGTTGTAAGTCCTTCAATGGTAGCTTCCAGTGCTTTAACTTCACTGCACACGGTCCATTTGTCATCTCCCTTAGGCTGCATCTCCACAATGTAGTTTGTGATCTTGCTGCCTCCATCATGATCAGGCTTCTCCCATGACAGGCTGACCGTGTGGCGAGTCACATCAACTAAGGTAATCTTACCTGGAGGCAAAGGAGCTTCAGATATCTTGACAACATCAGTGGAGGCGGGGAGGCCAACTCCCAGCTCATTCACAGCCAGCACACGGAAGTAGTATCGGCCTCCCACCTGCAGGTCAGGAATGATGTAGGAGTTCCTCACGCAGTTGGTGCTAACACTGGTGAACGCCATTCTGTTCTGTTCCCTCTTCTCTACTATGTAGTGTGAAATCTTGGCACCACCATCAATGAGAGGAGGCTCCCAGGAGAGAGAGACCGAATCTCTCTTCACATCCTTCACTGCCAGATTTGTAGGAGCACTGGGGGAGTCCAGAACTTTGACATTGATGAATGCTGATTTAGTGCCACTCAGGTTCTCCAGGGTCAGCACATATTTGCCAGTGTCAAATCTGTCGACACTGTCAATCACCAGGATTGTATAAGAGCTCGTGACTTCAATTTGGGCACGTTCATTCAGAGTGCCGTCAGCCTTTGACCACTTGACCTCTGGTTCAGGATTTCCTCTGATGGTGACAAACAGACGCAGGGTGGCCGTGGCACGGATGTTCACCATCTTCCTCAGGTCAGCATCGAGCTCAATCTCAGGGGCCTCCAGCTTCTCAGCAGCAACCACAGACCCGGGCAGGTCAACAGGCTCGCCCACTCCCTCACAGTTAACGGCACAGATTCGGAAGTTATACTCTGCATTCTCCTTGAGTTTCTTTACTGTGTAATGTGTGGCCTGGACACCAGCAGGTGGTGTGCAAACAACCCACTCTTCATCTGCTGCCTCCTTCATTTCAACAACATATCCACTGATGGGGGCGCCACCATCGTAGATAGGCCGTGACCAGGACAGGGAGACAGTGGTGCTAGAATGATCTGTCACCTTGGGGTTACTGGGACATCCAGGTGGATAGATAGCATCACAGGCCTTAATGTATTCAGTCGCTGCACTAGGCTTTCCTACGCCAGCAGCATTTTCAGCTGAGACCCTGAATTCGTAGGAGTGGCCCCCGGTGAGACCACTGCATCTGAATCTGATGTCGCTCAACCTCTTCTTGTTGCACTTGGTCCATCTGATGCCATCTTTGTCACGTTTTTCTAGGATATATCCTTCAATCTCTGCGCCTCCATTATCCTCAGGCCTCTCCCATGTGAGCACCATGGAGTCCCTGGTAACAGCACTGACCTCTGGGGTGGAGGGAGCACTTGGAGTGGTAAAGGGATTACGAGCAATCACAGGCTCAGACTCCAGAGGATCACCAACACCATATTTGTTCACAGCAGTGACTCTGAAGATGTACTCATTGCCAGGCAGCAGTTTTGTGATTTTGTAGCTGATGGCCTGGATCTTGGGTTCTACCATGGTCCATGACAAGCGGCTGGTCTCCCTTTTCTCAATAATGTAGTGAGAGATGCCGGCTCCACCATCATGCGAGGGATAGTTCCAGTGTAGGTAACACTTCTCGGCTGTAACTCCTTTGACTTCTAGTGGACCATCTGGAGGACCAGGTCTGTCCAAGACTTTAACATTAACTGGGATCATCTTGACTCCACCTACATTGACAAGTTTAAGGACAAAGTGGCCACCATCTACTCTGATGCAGTCCTTGACGGTCAGGATGGTGTGAGTGAGTGTGGTCTTGACCTCCATTCTCGGTGTGCTTTTATCAATCTCCTTTCCATCCTTCAGCCAAATGACCTCAGGCAGAGGTTTACCAGAATAGTCAGCATCAATAACAAATGTCTCACCAGCATGAACAACAGTTAAATCCTTAAATTTAGAATCCATGCTGGCCTCTGGAGCCTCAATCTCATCTTTGGCAGTGATTTGTCCTGTGCCCTGAGAGGGAGTGCTGAACACGCCAGCCGCATTCTTTGCAATGACTCTGAACTCATAGACACAGTCCTCTGTCATGCCGCCATATGTGAACTGGGTGTCAATGACATTGGTGAAGCTGGCCTTCATCCAGCGGGTGTCTGGGTGCTTCTTCCTCTCCACCACATAGCCAGTGATGGGACTACCTCCATCGTACTGAGGCCTGGTCCACTTCAGCGTCACATGGTTTCTGGTGATTTCAATGGCCTCAGGTGTGCCTGGTGGATCACATGGGTCCCTAGCAACTGTGCTGTCAGAGACCTTGCTAGCAGGGCTGAGTCCAGCAATGTTCTCAGCATACACCCTGAATTCATACTCAATACCTTCTTCCAGCTCTGTGGTCTTGAAACGTGTGTCAGGGATCAGGAGTTTGTTGAGTTTAGTCCACAAGAGACTGTTCTTCTCCTTCCTCTCCAGGTGATAACCCAGGACGGGACTGCCTCCGTTATTAGTAGGTGGTTTCCACTCAACCACCATGTTATCCTTGTTTGCAGCAGAAACAACTGGTGCTGCTGGGGCAGCAGGCTCGCTGAACGGATACTGAGCGATAACAGCAGGGGAGACGATAGCCAAACTCTTTCCATATCTGTTCTCAGCAGAAACTCGGAACTGATATTCAACTCCAGTCTTCAGCTTGGTGACTTTGATTGTTGTCCTGGCGATAGTAGCAGACACAATCTGCCAGGTCGTAGTGGTGGTGTCTCTCTTTTCCACGATGTAGTTGTTGATCTGGCAGCCTCCAGTGTACTCAGGTGGCTCCCAGGAGAGAGTGACATAATTAGAGCTCACCTCTTCTATCTTCACAGGGCCGGTGGGCGGGCCAGGCTTGTCAAGAATGATAACGGTAATCTCCTCTGTGGATGTGCCAACACTACTTGTGGCTGTGACAGTGTATTTACCAGAGTCCTCCTTACTGGCGTCTTTGATACACAGCTTAGTAGATGATGCTGTGCCAGACACATTAAGTCTCGTTGTCTCCTTAAGTGCTTGTCCATCTTTTTTCCATTCAACCTTAGGAACAGGACGTCCAATCACTGGAATCTCAATCTTGAGATCTTCTCCGTTCTGCAAACTGAAGGTGTTGACTGTTATCTTGAAACTGGGCTCAATAGTTACGTCTTTGGCGGTGACGGGTACAGCCAGGGGTCTGGGGTCACTCTTGCCCTTCTCGTTGAAAGCTGACACTCTAAAGTGGTACTCGTGTCCTGTGCTCAGACCTGTGACAGTGCCCTCACAAGTTTTAGTTGTGGTGGCAACCACCCATTCCTCTGACCCCACAGGCTGCATCTCAGTGTAGTAGCCTATGATTCTGCTGCCTCCATCGTGATCAGGCTTCTCCCAGGAGAATGAGGCACTGGTTTTGGTCACTTCAGTCAGGGTGACTTTGCCAACAGGCAGAGGAGGCTCAGAAGTCTTAATTGAGTCCTCCGTCTCAGCTGCCCTGCCCACGCCAAATTCGTTCTCCGCTAAGACTCTGAAATAATAGATGGCTCCCTCGGTGAGGCCGGTGATGCGGTAGCTTGTCTTAGTGCACTTGTTGTCCACGTTAGAGTAAACATTTCTGATAGACTCACGCTTTTCAACCAGGTAGTTCTTGATTCTTGAGCCACCATCAATAATAGGAGGCTCCCAGGTCAGCGTCACACTTTCCCTCTTAATATCTTTTACTGTGAGGTTCAGAGGGGCTCCTGGTGTGTCCAGAACTTTCACAGACACAAAGGCGGATTTGGTGCCAGCGCTGTTCTCCAAGTTCAGGATGTATTTTCCAGCATCATATTTATCACAGATGTCAATAGAGAGCTGGGTGTAATCATCGCCAGTTTCTATCTGGGCTTTAGTGGGCAGGTCTCCATCCTCCTTTGCCCAGCTGATCTCAGGAGCAGGATGGCCCTTGAATGGAATGCAAATTCTCATTGAACCTCCCGCTCGGACAACTATTCCCTTCCTGAGCTCTGAATCCAGGATGACCTCTGGGGCATCCATTTTGTCCTCTGGCTTCACAACTCCCTGGATCTTGACAGGCTCACCAACACCCAGCTTGTTGATGGCACAGATGCGTACCTTGTATTCCTGGTGCTCAATCAGTTTGGTGATGGTGAACTTGGTAGCGTTCACTCCAGAGGGTGGCGTGCAAATGGTCCACTCCTCCTCATCAGCCTTTGTAATTTCTACAGCGTAGCCTTGGATCTCACAGCCACCATCATAGATAGGTCTATGCCAGGCCAGACTAATGGAGTCTTTAGAAATGTTGACCACATGGGCGTTAGTGGGACATCCAGGCTCAAAGGTAGGGTCGCAGGCCTTGAGGTAGGGAGTTGCTGGGCTTGGCTGACCCACTCCAGCAACATTCTCAGCAGACACCCTGAACTCATACTCGTGGTCTTCAGTCAGTCCTGTGACTCTGAAACGTAGATCTGTCACTCTGCGTTTGTTGCACTTGGTCCACCTCACTCCAGCCCGGTCTCTCTTCTCCACGATGTAGCCGACGATCTCGCTGCCTCCTGTGGTCTCTGGGCGGTTCCAGCACACAGTCATGGAATCCCTGGTAATGTTGGTAATCTCAGGCTCCTGGGGAATGCCAGGAGGAACAAATGGATTCCTCATAATCACTGGTGCTGACTCCAGAGGCTCACCCACACCATATTTGTTAACAGCCATGACTCTGAAGATGTACTCGTTGCCCTTCAGAAGCTTGGTGACCTTGAGCATCGTAGCTCCACAGTCACTGGAGACCACAGTCCACGCCAGGCGGCTGGTTTCTCTCTTCTGGATGATATAGTGGGAGATGCTGGCCCCGCCATCATGCCTGGGTGGCAGCCATGACAGTGAGCATTTCTCCTCAGTGACGTTGCTGACAGTGAGAGGTCCCTCAGATGGACCTGGTCTGTCCAGGACCTTCACACTGAATGGGACGGTCTTAGTTCCAGCCACGTTAGTCAGAACCAGTGTGTACTGGCCACCGTCCACTCTAATGGCATCCTTAACAACAAGCAGGGCTTTAAAGTCTGTGTTTTTAATCTCAGCTCTGGCCGAGTTCTCAACTTCAACACTCCCCTTGAACCACTGAACCGTGGGGATGGGCTTTCCTTCCACACTGGCCTCCAGACTGAAGGTCTCTCCAGCATTGATAACAATGGTCTGGTTGTATATAGGATCGGTCTCACACTTAGGTGGGTCAACTTCATCTTTGGCCGTGATGGCTCCTGTGCTCTCAGAGGGCTTGCTGACAGCACCAGCAGCGTTTCTAGCAATGACTCTGAAGTTGTATTTACGATCCTCCGTCAAGCCAGTCACAATGAATTCTTTTTCAATGATATTTGCAAAGCTGGCCTTCATCCACTTCCCTTCAGGGAGGTCGCATTTCTCCACAACATAGCCAGTGACTAAGCTTCCACCGTCATACTGTGGAGGCGTCCACCTCAGCTTCACCGAGTGTCTGGTCACAATAACCACCTCAGGACAGCCAGGTGGATCGCACGGGTCACGTGCCACATAGACCTCAGAGACCTTGCTGCATTTTCCAATGCCAACAATATTTTCAGCGTAGACTCTGTACTCGTACTCGATGCCTTCTTCCAGAGGTGTAGACTTAAACCTGCAGTCCTGGATGAGAGTTTTGTTGATTTTGGTCCAGAGGATACTGTTCTTCTCTTTTCTCTCCAGATGGTAGCCCAGGATGGCACTGCCTCCATCAGATGGGGGCTTATGCCATTCAACCACCATGTAGTCTTTGGTGTATGAAGACACATACGGTGTTCCTGGAGGTCCAGGCTCTTGGAATGGATACTGGGCCACAACAGGTTCTGAATCAATGGCATAACTCTTTCCATATCTATTCTCAGCATATATTCTGAACTGATATTCAGCACCTGTCTTCAGATTGTTCACCTTTAGTGTTGTTCTGGCCACAGTGGCAGAAACCACCACCCAGTTGGTTGTAGTTGTATCTCTCTTCTCCACCACATAGTTGGAGATCTGGCAGCCACCTGTGTATGTAGGTGGCTCCCAGCTGAGAGTGATACTCTCAGCGCTAATGTCCTCTATCTTGACAGGGCCTGTGGGTGGGCCTGGCTTGTCTAGGGTGATCACCTCAATCGTGGCATCTTTGGATCCCAGGGCATTTGTGATGTTAATGCTGTACATGCCGCCATCCTCTCTGGTGGCGTCCTTTATGGTAAGGGTGGTGTGATGTGCACTGTCGGTGACGTTCACTCTGGTGGTCTGTTTGAGGGCAGCTCCATCTTTGGTCCAGGTAATAGTTGGCTTTGGATGGCCAGCAATTGGGACCTCTATCTTCAGGTCATAGCCTACCTGGACACTGTAGGTGCTCAGTTTAGGCCTCACTGCAGGCTCTATCACAAGGTCTTTTGCTACAATCGACTGAGCCAGTTGTCTGGGATCACTCTTGCCCTTGTCGTTGACAGCGATGACTCTAAACTGGTATTCCTCTCCCTTGAGTAGGTTGGTCACTGTGGTCTCTAATGCCTTCACACTAGCACATACTGACCATGCTTCGCTGTCCTTAGGTGCCAGTTCCACATCGTAGTGGCTGATCCTACTGCCACCATCATATTCAGGCTTCTCCCAATTGAGGGTGACACTGTTATTAGTAACATCAACAACGCTGACTTTGCCTGGCGGCTGAGGCTTCTCGGATACCTTAATTGGCTCAATTGTTTTAACAGGAAGACCCACACCATATTCATTCTCAGCCGAGACTCTGAAGAAGAAGATTCCTCCTTCTGGAAGAGGTTCAATTTTCCATGACATCCTGTTGCAGGTGGTGACTAGAGAGTAAACCTTCCTGGTGCTCTCACGTTTCTCAACAATGTAGTGCTTGATTTTTGAGCCACCATCCAGAAGAGGAGGCTCCCATGTGAGCGTTACAGAGTTCTTGGTTATCTCTTTCACAATTAAATTGACTGGTGGGCTGGGCGAGTCCAAGACTCTGACACTGATGAAGACAGACTTCACTCCGCTGGCATTTTCTGCAGTCAGTGTGTATTTTCCACTGTCAAATCTGTCTACGTTCTCAATTACAAGTGACGCATAGCTGCCTGTGTTGTCGATCTGGGCGGTCTCCTTAATCTCACCATCAACCTTGCCCCATTTGACCTCAGGAGCTGGACGTCCTCTCACAGGAACAAACAGCCTGAGAGCGCTTGCAGCTCTGATGTTGATCATCTTTCTCATATCGGCATCCAAGTCCAGGTCAGGAGCCTCAAGTTTCTCCTCCAGCAGGATCTTTCCTGGAACATCAGCATGCTCACCAATGCCAACTTTGTTGATGGCACAAACTCTGAACTGGTACTCGTGCTTTTCCAACAGCTTCGTCACTGTAAAGCTGGTTCCTGTGATTCCAGTGGGAGGAGTGCACATGAACCAGTCATCAGTACCGTTGCAGGCCTCGACAATGTAGGCCTGAATCTCACAGCCACCGTCATAGATGGGTTTGCCCCATGTAAGGGAAACGGTGGATCTAGATGTGTCCACCACCTTGGGGTTGTTTGGTGGGCCTGGTTTGAAGATAGGATCCAGTGCTTTGTAGTAGATGGTTGCAGGGCTAGGTGTGCCAACACCTGCAGCATTCTCAGCAGCAACTCTGAATTCATAGCTGTGGTTTTCCAGGAGTCCTGTCACTCTGAAGCGCAGCTCGTTCACGGTGCGCTTGTTGCACCTGGTCCATCTCACGCCATCCTTGTCACGTTTCTCGATGATGTATCCCTGGATAAGGCTGCCACCATCATTTGCTGGTCTCTCCCAGGTCACAACCATGGAGTCTTTAGTGATGGTGGACACTTCTACTTCAGTTGGTGGGTCAGGAGTGACAAATGGATTTCTGGCAATCATTGGCTCAGATTCCAGAGGCTCCCCAACTCCATATTTGTTGACTGGAATAACTCTGAAAATGTACTCATTACCAGGAAGAAGCTTGGTGATCTTCAGATTCAGGGTCTGAACTTTGGGGTCAACCACAGTCCAAACCAATCTGCTGGTTTCCCTCCTCTCAACAATATAATGAGAAACATCACTGCCTCCATCCTGCTGGGGTGTTTTCCAGGAGATGGAGCATTTCTCACTGGTGACACCATAAATGGAGATCGGGCCCTCAGGTGGACCTGGCCTGTCCAGAACCTTCACATTAATGTTCATTGATTTCTCTCCTCCAACATTCCTTACCAGCAAAGTGTACTGGCCTCCATCAACACGAATTGCTTCCCTGACAATTATACAGGCTGTGAATTCTGTGTTCTTGATCTCGAGGCGAGTTCCTTCAGTAATCTCTTGGCCCTCCTTCAGCCAATGGACTGACGGCACAGGTTTGCCAAAGACTCCGGCCTCCAGCCTGAATGTCTCTCCAGCGTTAACCACCATAGCCTGGGAGGACTTAGCATCTAAGTCAATCTTGGGTGGATCTACCTCATCCTTGGCAGTGATGGCTCCAGTGGTGTCTGAAGGCTTACTGAAGACACCTGCTGCGTTCTTGGCAATGACACGGAACTCGTAGATCTGATCCTCAGTAAGTCCCGTGACAACAAATTTGGTCTCAATGATGTTTGCAAAGCTGGCCTTCATCCAGCGGCCATCAGCTCCCTCCTTCTTCTCAACTACATAGCCTGTGATCTTTATGCCAGCATCGTACTCAGGTTTGGTCCACCTGAGGGTCACCTGGTTTCTGGTCACAATAACGGCCTCTGGTTTTCCTGGTCTGTCACAAGGATCTCTGGCCACGTGCATCTCGCTCACTTTGCTGGCCTTGCTAAGACCAACAATGTTCTCAGCATAGACTCTGAATTCATATTCAATACCCTCCTCAAGACCAACAACCTTGAATCTGGCTTCTGGAATAATCTGTTTGTTCTGTTTCACCCACAGGATGCTGTTTCTCTCCTTCAGCTCCAAATGGTAGCCCAGGATCTTGCTTCCACCATCATTACTGGGTTTATCCCATACAACCACCATAGTTTCCTTGGTGGTGGACTGGACAGTGACAGAACGTGGCTGGCTGGGCACTTCAAATGGATATTGAGCAAAAATGGTATCAGAAAGGAGAACTGATGACTTGCCGTATCGGTTCTCAGCAGCAATCCTAAACTGGTATTCAGATCCAGTCTTCAGACGGGCTGCTTTAATGGTAGTTCTGGCCACTGTAGCTGAAACAATCTGCCAGTTAGTGGTTGATGTGTCTCTTTTCTCCACGATGTAGTTGTTGATGGTGCAACCGCCGTCATACTCCGGTGGGTTCCAGGACAGAACCACGCTGTCAGCGGTGACCTCGTCCAGCTTGATGGGACCTATTGGAGGACCAGGCTTATCTAAAACAACGACACTGATGTCAGTAGAGGTCTCGCCAGCAGTGTTGTTCAGTTTGATAGTGTATGTGCCCACATCGTCTCTGCAAGACTCCTTGATGACCAGCAACAGATTTGTGTCTGAAGCTTCAGCATTAACTCTAGTTGTCTCCTTGAGGACAACACCATCTTTGAGCCACGTGACTGTTGCTTTGGGACATGCAACATAAGGTACATCAATCTTCAGATCGTCTCCTGCTAGTACGCTAAATGTGGAGAAAAGCAGTTTGAAGGTTGGTGCAATGACCAGGTCTTTGGCCACTACGGGCATGCTGAGAGGACGCGGGTCACTGATTCCCTTCTCATTGGTGGCTGAGATACGGAACATGTACTCCTCTCCCTGTGTCAAGCCCGTTACAACAGCCTCATTTGTCTTAACCACCATGACTTGGGTCCATTTCTCGCTGCCTTTGCCCTGCATCTCAACAATATAGCCAGTGATTCTGCTGCCACCGTCATGGTCAGGCTTTTCCCATGTCAGCATGACACTGTTGCCCGTGACTTCACGGAGAGACACTTTGCCTGGTGGCAGAGGTCTCTCTGACACCTTAACTGGTTCAATTGTCTCGACCGGGAGACCAATGCCGTACTCATTCTCAGCCAGGATTCTGAAGAAGTACAACTTTCCTTCCTCCAAATCTCCAACTTTCCAGCTGGACTTGTGGCAGCTGGCGCAGACTGTTGAGTAGGCCTTTCTTGTCGATTCACGCTTCTCCACAATGTAACTGCGGACTCTGGAACCGCCATCGATCAGTGGTGCATCCCAAATCAGGGAGACTGAATCTTTAGTGACCTCCTTGATGACCAGATTCTGAGGGGCTCCAGGAGTATCTAGTACTCTGACATTAACAAAGGCTGTCTTGCTTCCTGAAGCATTCTCCACAGTCACCATGTATTTTCCACCGTCAAACCTGTCCACATTGTCCACTTGAAGGGTGGTGAATGATGGGGTGATTTCAATGTTGGCTTTGTCCAGAGATTCTCCATGCTCTCTTGACCATTTCACTTCAGGTGTTGGTCTTCCCTTGATGGGGACAAAGAATCTGAGAGTGCCACAGGCTCTGATACAGACCACCTTACGCAGCTCAGCTCCAAGTTCAATCTCTGGAGGAAGCAGTCTGTCTTCGGCCTTGGGCGTTCCAGGTACGGCAACAGGCTCTCCCACACCTTCAATATTAGTGGCACATATGTTGATTTTGTAGTCTTGGTTTTCTTTTAGGTTGGTGATAGTGAAGGATGTGGCTGTCCATCCCTTTTTGGGAGTGTGAATTGTCCACTCGTCTTCCTCAGGCAAGCAGGTCTCCACAACGTAGCCAGTGATTTCAGACCCACCGTCATAGACAGGCTTGTTCCAGGCCAGGGTGATGGAGGACTTTGTTGTGTCCAGTACTCTGGGATTTCCTGGAGGTCCAGGCTGGAAGATTGTGTCTATGGCTTTGTAGAATGGACTGGAAGGACTAGGCTGGCTTACACCAGCATTATTCTCAGCTAGAACTCTGAATTCATACTCGTGTCCTGGAGTGAGGCCAGAGACCTTGAACCGAAGGTCAGTCACAGTCCTCTTGTTGCACTTCACCCAGCGCAGACCAGTCTTATCTCTTCTCTCAATGATGTAGGTGTTGATTCTGCTGCCTCCATCATGTTCAGGGCGTTCCCAGCAGACAACCATGGAGTCTTTGGTGATGGTGGTGACCTCAGGCTGCTGTGGGGGGTCACTGGGCACGTAGGGGTTAGCACAGATTACAGGCTCAGACTCCACAGGCTCACCAACGCCGTACTTGTTGACAGCCATGACTCTGAAGATGTACTCATTTCCCTTCAGAAGCTTGGTGACCTTGAACCTATTAGCCTGAAGGTCAGTGGCCACGTTGGTCCATGCTAACCTGCTGGTCTCTCGCCTCTGAATGATGAAGTACTCAATCTTGGCACCACCGTCATGTGTTGGATGCAGCCAGTTGAGAACGCACTTCTCAGCCGTGATGTCACTGACGGTGAGAGAGTCTGGCGGTCCAGGTCTGTCGAGCACCTTGACATTGAAGGTGAACTTGGCAAAGCCACCGGGGTTGCTGGCTGTCAGAGTGAATGCCCCGCCGTCTCTCCTCAGGGAGTCCTTATTTATAAGGACTGTGTGGAAGTCTGATGACTTTATCTCCAGCTTGGCTGTGTCCTCCAGCTCCTTTCCTTCCTTGGTCCACACCAGAGACGGGATTGGTCTGCCGATCACATTGGCTTCCAGTTTGAACACCTCTCCCGCCATGACAACAACATTGCTGCTGTAACAAGTGTCTACATCCAGCTTGGGCTCTTCGATGTCGTCTCTGCATGTGATCGCCTCTGACGGCTGGGATGGTGTGCTGACAGCACCAGCCGAGTTTCTGGCCAACACACGGAATTCATAAGTGGCGTCTTCAGTCAGACCACTGACGGTGTAGATTGTCTCCAGGATGTTGCTGAAGTTGGCTTTTAGCCAGCGCCCATTGGGCATCTCTTTCCTCTCTACTATATATCCGGTAATGGAGAATCCGCCATCGCCTTCTGGTTTGGTCCATGAAACGGTCACCTCATGTCTGGTGATATTCAGCACCAAAGGCCGGCCTGGTGGGTCCACCGGGTCCAGAGCATAAGTCGGCTCAGACGGTTTGCTTGCTTTGCTGAGACCAGCCATGTTTTCAGCGATAATACGATGTTCATATCCGATTCCATCAACAAGACCCGTAGATTTGAAGATATTTCCAACAACCAAAGTTTTGCTTATCCTCTGCCACAAAATGCTGTTTTTCTCTTTCCTCTCCACATGGTAGCCCAGGATAGCACTGCCTCCATCAGAGGACGGCTCATTCCAGCTCAGCGTCATGGCGTCCTTATTAAAGGATGTAACTATAGGAGTTCCTGGCTGCCCTGGAACATTGAACGGATAAGCAGCCACCACAGGGTCCGAGAGAATGCAGGGTCCAACGCCGTATCTGTTCTGGGCCTTGACGCGGAACTGATATTCAGTTCCAGTGTTGAGACGAGCTGCCTTGAATGTGGTGCGGATCACTGTGGCTGCTAGCTCCACCCAGGAAGTACCGGTGGTCTCCCGCATCTCAACAACATAATTATTAATGGGAACACCTCCATCATGCTCTGGTGCCTCCCAGGACATGAGGACATAGTCACACGAGACCTCTTCCAGCTTAAGGGGGCCAGTGGGTGGCCCTGGAATGTCATGGACCAGGACTGTGATGGTTTCGGTCACTGTACCCAGCATATTCTTTCCAGTGATGGAATACTGGCCTCCGTCAGTCCTCTTGATCTCGTTGATATTGAGGATGGTTGACGTTGGCGTGGTTTCAATGTTGATTCTCTGGGTTTCCTTGAGCGCTGTGTCTCCTTTCTTCCAGGAAACAACCGGTCTAGGTTTTCCAAGCACTGGGATCTCCACCTTGACACGGTCCCCTGCCTTAGCAATGACTGTCTTCTGGTGGACGCCACGCAGGTCGAAGGACGGCATGGCGGTCTGCTCTTTGATAACAGCGGGCCTGGACTCACGGGGGTCACTCCTGCCTGATGCATTGACTGCCATGATATGGAAGGTGTACTCCGCACCTTCAGTTAGATCTGTCACAGTGTAGTCCAGAGCCTTGATGGCAACCACATGGACCCACTGATCAGTGTCCTTCTTCTGGGCCTCAATTACATATCCAGTGATCAAGCTGCCGCCATCATGCAGAGGCTTGGTCCATGCCAGGCTGGCACTGTCAGCTGTCACATCTGTCACGTAAAGGTTTTCAGGAGCAGAGGGGGCCTGGGACACTCTGATTGGATCAGGGGTTTCAGCAGGTTCACCTACCCCAAGGTCATTCTCAGCAGAGACACGGAAGTAGTAGTAAGCTCCCTCCTCCAGGTCTGGGACTTTGAAGGAGCATTTAGGCCATGTGGTGCTCAGCACCGTGTAGGCCTTTTTGGTGGCTTCCCTCTTTTCAACTATGTAGTTGTGAATCTTGGAGCCGCCGTCAATGATGGGGATTTCCCACTGAAGGGTGATGCTGTTCTTTGTGATCTCTCTGGGTACCAGGTTGACTGGGGGTCCAGGTGTGTCCAGAACTCTAACGTTAACAAAGCCGGTCTTCTTTCCAGCAACGTTCTCCAGACACAGGTGGTACTTGCCAGCATCGTACCTGGTGCAGTCAGGAATAACCAGCAGTGTGTAGGACTCCGTGGTGTCGATGTGTGCCCTCGTTTTCAGGTTTGTGTCGTCTTTGCTCCAGGTCACTTCAGGAACAGGACGACCCCTGATGGGAACAAACATGCGGATCGAGGCACGTGACCTAACGACCAGGGTTCTCCTGAGTTCTGCATCTAACTCAAAGTCTGGCAGGGTCTCCTGGTCCACCAGCTGAGTCACTTTCTCAACCTCAGCGGGTTCGCCAACTCCCTCAGCGTTCATGGCCCTGACTCTGAAGTGGTATTTTCCTCCCTTCTGAAGGTTACCGAGGACGTGTTCCGTGGCCTTCAGAGGAATCTGTGTCTCGGTCTCCCAGTCATCATGTCCTTCCTTTTTGTACTCAACCATGTATCCCTCCACTTCCAGACCACCATCGTAGTGGGGTCGGCCCCAGGCGAAGGTGGCTGTGGTTTTCGTGGTGTCTGTAATTCTGGGGTTGGATGGAGGTCCAGGTGGATCTGATGGACAGAAACATTTTTAAGTGAATAAGGCTTCAGATTTTTGTGTCGTCGCTCTAAGATCCTGAATGACTGAGTTAAGTTTTACTTACACACAACATCCTTGGTCATCACGGGATGAGACGGCTCGCTGGGCTCCCCGAACCCGGCCTTGTTCTCTGCCGTTACTCTGAACTCGTACTCCACGCCTTCGCTCAGGCCCTGGACCTTGAAGCGCAGGTCTGGGATCGTCCTCTTACTGGCTCTCACCCATCTCATTCCTCTCTTTTCTTTCCTCTCCACGCAGTATCCTCTGATGTCACTTCCTCCGTCCATGGCGGGTCTCCTCCAGGAAATGGTGACAGAGTTCCGGCTGACATTGTCAATCTCCGGGGTCGAGGGTGGGCCTGGTGGGCCTGCGGGATGAAACACGGGAACATGTCGGTTAGTACACATGTTCTCGCTAACGTTTAATTATCTTCATATGTAATTTCTGTTGTTTACTGATTATAGCAGAAAAGCTAAGTCTTTTAGAGGAGCAGGTGGATTTAAAGTGATTTTCATCTGAATTTGAAGAAACGATGCTGATTTCTGCTGCCAGAGGTCAAAGTTCAGCACATTTTGTTGCGGTAAGAACAGCTTTGAATGTGTTTTTTCCTTCTGGATTTTTAAGATTTTTTTTCATCCCAATTTCTGCCAGTCTCTATAAAAACATACATGTATACATGTTTCGTTACTGACAACCATTTTCCAAAACATGCTAAGGGTGCGGTAAATATTAAAATTGTTTTTCCTACCTTCCAGACTGACATTGATTTCAGTAATAACCAATGTGTAGAGATGTGAAACATGTTTAAGATAAATAATCCATCACAGAGAACGTGATGTCTTAAATTATTTGTCTAAGTTACATGGGGCTACACGGAAGAAAATGTACATCTCCGCCAGGTAATATAGTCCCAGGAGAAGACGACTTTTACTGAGAAATTAATTGTGCATAAGGTTTAGAAGATGACACACTGAGTTTTAAGGTGTGTGTATCACCTGAACGTTTGATTTTGAAAGATCAGGGGATTTGGAAAAACAACAGCAAAACTAAAATATGGCTTTATGTTTTGGAAAATGGTCGTTAGTAACGTAACATATATGCAGGTTGTGTATATTAGGCTTAAAAAAATCACCAGTATGGTGATTATAAAAACAGAAATAATGAGCCTTATATAAAAAGTGTTGCGTAATACTCACAGAAACTGTCGACCATCCTGACTGGAGCGGACTGGCTGAAGTCTCCGGTGCCGTACTGGTTCACTGCGGACACTCGGAAGATGTACTCATTGCCTTTGATCAGCTTGCTAGCTACGCATCTGCAGTCCATGACATTTTCGGCGAGCTTGGTCCACTGCAGGCGGCTGGTCTCTCTCTTCTCCACGATGTAAGACTTGATGGAGGAACCTCCGTCCTCCTCTGGCGGAAGCCAGGTCAGGGTGCACTTCTCAGCTGAAATGACGCTGGCTTCAACAGGGCCCGGAGGTCCGGGAATGTCCAGGACCTTCACCTTTACGCGCTCCTCTTTGATGCCGAAGGGGTTGCTGGCGGTGATGGTGTACTCTCCCGTGTTCTTCCTGCTGGCGTACTTGATGGCCAGGCTGGAGGAGGTTGGGGTGCTGCTGATGGTGATGACGTCAGAGTTCTTCAGCTCGCGGCCCCCTTTGGACCAGACAGCAGTGGGAGGAGGTTTGCCCATGATCTGTGAGGCGGAGACCACGATGGTGTCTCCAGCCCTGACGAACACGCCTTCCTTCATTTCTGGGTCAATGGTGATGGTCGGGGGTTCTAGAACCAAGAACGGATCGCATTATAAGATCATATGAATGATTAAGGTGCAGATACACAACAATATAAAAACACGAAATCAGGATTCGATATTCACATGACTTATAAGCTCCATATTTGTTATATAACCAGGGCCAGCCTGTGGCATAGGCGAACCAGGCGGTTGCCTTGGGACCCGCAGCCGCTAGGGGGCGCCCACGCCAAGAGTGAACCTAAAGTGAACTTTCATTAGTGGTAAATAAGTTCAGGAGCTGCAGAGATGCTAACTTTGTGAGCTATATTAGCTGATAGAAGTGGGAACAGCATATATAGAGCTCATTGTGCTCAGACAACTCACTAAACGTGTGTTATAAAACACACCTTTAGTGTTATAAAACACACCTTTATTCAGCACGGAACTAATATAACATGGAATTTATGCATATTAATATTATAATTATGGAATTTATGCATAGTAATAATATATTATATTAAGTTTAACAAGATTAAAAATGACAAACAATATTTAGTAATCCACAGATATTTGTGTTTTATTATTTATTTATTTATTTATTTTAATTTAGCTTGACAGCATTCACACCAAAAATATCATCCCTCGTGCCCCTGGATGGGGGGCCCCCAGCAAAGAACTTGCCTAGGGCCCCAGAAAGGCTAGGGCCAGCCCTGTAATCAACATTAGTAAAAAATATTTTCAGGTTTTTAGAAACAACAAAAAAAGAATTCTTGTAGATATACAACCTTCTAAGGTTTTAAACTTCAGTTTTTACTTCCTGATATCTGAAAACGTTAAACAGGTATGCTCACCGTACTCATCCCTGCAGGTGAGCAGGTCTGTCACGTCTGAGGGAGCGCTGATGGCCCCAGCAGCATTCTTGGCCCGGATCCTGAACTGGAACTGGGACCCTTCGTCCAGGTCCGTGACAGTGAAGGCACAGCTCTGGATGTTGATGTGGTTGGCCTTGGTCCAGGTCTTGGCTCCGGCCTCCAGCTTCTCCACGATGTAGCCCGTCAGCTTGTAGCCTCCGTCATATTTGGGGGCGGTCCAGATCAGCGTCACCGTGCTCCTGGTCACATTGATCACATCAGGCTTTCCAGGAGGATCTGAGAGAACACAAAAGATTTTAGCAGTTTTTATTTCCAGCTTTTCATCATTTTTAACCAGTTTATGAAGCAAACCGTTAACTCAGAAAGTGTTTTTAAAATGAACTGACCAATAGGATCCAAGGCGACCATGGCCTCCGTGACCTTACTGGCCTTTCCCAGTCCGGCCGCGTTCATGGCCATGACCCTGAACTCGTACTCCAGACCTTCAATCAGACCCGTGACCCTGCACTCCTTCACCCTCAGAGGAGTCTTATTCGCTCGCTTCCACATCAGACTGTTCCTCTCCTTAAACTCCACGTGATATCCTGCAGGAAACACGCAACACGCATCAGCAAACCTCTTTTCTTCCTGTTTCTGATCAGACATGTGGGTCAGAAAATATAATTTACTCCAGCGGATGCATTTATTATATTTCTATTAACTTTTGTTTGTTTGTTTGTCATTGCTGTCTGTACCGGTTATTGGGGAGCCTCCGGTGTCCTTTGGATCAGCCCAGGTCAAGATGGCCGACTCATGGCGGATGCTGACGATCTCTGGAGGAGCAGGAGCCTCTGGAACATCTGGAGGAGGAGGAGGAGGAGGAAGAGGAGGAGGAGTTTAATAAGAAATTCTCAGAAAAGTTTTCTTGTTGACACTTTCTGACATGACGACATTTCCCGTGGAGAAGGAAACGTGAACATGTCAACGCTGGTACTCACTGAACGGGTGCTGGGCAACGACGGGGTCTGACCTCAGGTGGTCTCCGACCCCGTACTTATTCTCTGCAAACACCCTGAAGATGTACTCGATCCCTTCGTGGAGCCGGATCACCCTCATGCTGGTCTTCTGGATGGCCGAGGCCACCGTGGCCCACTTGTTGTCTGTGGTCCTTCTCTTTTCCACAATGTAGTTTGACACCTCCGCCCCGCCGTCGTCTTTGGGCGGACCCCACTCCAACGTGATGCCATCGGCCGTGATCTCGTCAAACGTGATGGGTCCAGTGCAGATGCCCGGCTTTCCCACCACCTTCAGCTGGAACTTGCAGTCCTTGGAGCCGGCGCTGTTCCTGACGTTGATGGTGAAGGTGTCGGCGTCTCCTCGTTGGCAGTCCCTGATCAGAAGCGTGGTGACGCCCTGAGACGCCTCCACACACATCCTGCCGGTGTCTCCCAGAGCGACGTCGCCCTTCTTCCAGGTGGCGGTGGGGTACGGCACGCCGATGACGGGGATGTTGATCCGCATGGTGCTGCCCTCCTTCACCACGCAGCAGCCGTCAGGCAGGCTGCTCAGGTTACAGACAGGAAGCACTGAGGACGAAGAAAACGCCAGAAATGAAGGATTACCAGAATAGTATTCTGTCAGGTCTCATCTCTCATAACTCTGTGGATTATTCATCAAAACAGGATTTCTGTCTGCTCATACTGGACATGTTAAACCTGCCAGGAAGCTTTACGTTTAAAAAAAAACAAACTTGTAGGATGCTTTCAGGAAATCTTCCGCAGACATTCTTTAGAGGTTTAATATAAAATCTTTTAGCTGTTAGGAAAACCTGACGTTATCAAATTAGCAGCTTGAATATCTAAAATGGAATTCATGCAGGTTTTCGTACCAAACTGGTCTTTGGCGACCACAGTGAGCTCGGTGGGCGGTCCCTCTCCGGACTCGTTGACGGCCTTCACCATGAAGGTGTACTCCTTGCCCTCGCTCAGGTCTCCCACCGTGTGCGTCATGTTCTTGCCCTTCGTGATCTGTCTCCACTTGTCCTCGCCCTCGCTCTGCTCCAGCACGTAGGCACTAACATGGCTGCCGCCGTCGCTGGTGGGCTTCTTCCAGCCCAGTGTGATGGAGTTCTTGGTGGTCTTCTGGGCTCTGAAGTCGGTCACTGGACCTGGTTGTTCTGAGGAGGGAGACGAGAGTGTCAAGTGTGTAATGAGGCGACCTGATGCTCGTACAAAGAAGTTTGAAGTGTAACGGCGTACCTGAAGCTCGGACGCTGCCCTCGGTCTCGCATCCCTCTCCGATGCCGTAGGCGTTTTCAGCCAGAACTCTGAAGCAGTAGGCCAGACCCGCCTCCAGGTTGGTGATCCTGAACGAGGTCTTGGGACACTTGGCTGACACACATGTCCAGGCCTTCCTCTCCGCCAGACGCTTCTCCACGATGTAGCTCTTCACGGGGCTGCCGCCATCTATCACTGGGGCGTTCCACGTGATGCAGGCGTGGCTTCTGGAGGTCTCCTTCACGATCAGGTTCACAGGGGGTCCAGGAGAGTCTGGAGAGAGGAGAAGGGATTTCACTGAGTCAGATCCTGCTGTGGGTTTGTTTTATGTGGACCATTAATCCATAGTAAAGAATAAAGAAGAGAGACTGGATACATCATTACCATTAATTCTCTATTAAAAGCTGGTATTCAAATAGTGGCCGGTCTCCAATAAAGGCCGGGTTGGTTTATGTCTGTTACTGGTCCAGGTNTGGTATTCAAATAGTGGCCGGTCTCCAATAAAGGCCGGGTTGGTTTATGTCTGTTACTGGTCCAGGTCAATAATATTAGTGTATTCTGCTGCTGCTAACGCTAACTACGGAGCCTGGGAGGCTAACGGAGGAGGGGAAAATGACTTACTAAATTGTTTGAACGACCTTTTTTTTCTCCTTCAGCCAGCCTGGGCTCTGTAACCAGATGACAGTATCTACGTTTTAAGTACCAAACCGCTTTAAAAACCTCTAGCCATTGTTCTTTCAGCCAGAAGGAACGACCGGACTCAGCGTGAAACAAAGTCGTTAACATGAAGCTCCTCCCCGGCGAGGAGCGAGTGACGCTCCGCTTTAACACACAACCCGGAAACGTGGATAAAATGGATGAAAACGAGGCTTTATAAAGCTGACAGAGGAATGATCACACTGTGAAATGTTTCTCCATAGCAGCGGTGTTTTTTAAAATTTTATTTTCTTAAAAGGTAGTTATGGTGAATCTATCAGCACACGTTGCTAGCCGGCTACGAGGTTCGAATCTTGCCACGTCTACTGTAATAACTGCTGCAAGGAGCGCTGACTTAACGGATTTTACCCCGGTCATCATTTTTAATGTTTAATGTTTTAATTTTTAAGGTTTTCAATGGAAAACTGAAGAACGCAAATAAACTCTGACACCACAAAGAGAAAGTTTGGTGAGAAGCACGTAGTTATACATCCTTAATTAGAAATAAAGGCCCGTCTCCAATAAANAGAAAGTTTGGTGAGAAGCACGTAGTTATACATCCTTAATTAGAAATAAAGGCCCGTCTCCAATAAAAGCCTGGATCTTATAAAGACCTGGTTCTCTCCGCTGTTGAGGTAAATAAAGGCCCCGCCCACTATTAGAGCATTTACAGTATTTTAATATAATGAAGATTAAAATTAAGACAAATAAACCGCTGATATCAAGATCAACACATCTGAGCGACCTTTTATTTTATAAAAACAGCAAAATCATTTCATCAGAAAATCCATGTTTAATAACGTTGTTAACCCCAGAAAATCAGATCGTGAACTTGCGATCTGAAGATAACATGAATAAACGATCAGACTTGATGTCTAAATAAACTCTGAACATGAAGATTCAGCTTTCAGATGTAATAAGATGCTGATAAATGGTGATAATCGTTGCGTTTGCACCGAGGCTTACCGAGGATTTTGACAACGATGGTGTAGCTCTTGGACCCACTGCTGTTCTCCAGAGACAGGACATACTTTCCGGCGTCATAACGGTTGACGTCTTCGATCATCAGCAGCGTGTCCCAGTCTGAAGTCTTGATCAGCAAGCCCTGTCTCTCCTTCAGGTTGGAGTCCACCTTGGTCCACATCACTTTGGGCGCCGGCCGTCCCCTCAGAGGGACGTAGAGTCTCATGGTGACCCCGGCTCTCAGGACCAGTACCTTTCTGAGGTCAGCATCCAGCTCGGCTTCAGGAGCGACTGCAGGAGAGGGAACGGTTCATCCTTCGTTAAAACACCTCGTTACGTCTCCATTATTCTGTTGTTAACTTCTCTATAAATGTTTTTCAGATCTGGTTTTTTTTTTTTGACTGTTAGGATATGAAATAAGAAGAACGGCATTTCATTCCAGAACTTTTCTTAAAATAGCTGTATCAGGATTAAAACTTATCAATCAACCCAGTCGATCTGAGGCACATACTGAGAATGTCTTTGGCCATGTGGTTTCCAGGGACCTCGCTGGGCTCGCTGTAGCCAATTCTGTTGACGGCAGTGACCCTGAACTGGTACTCGGTGTTGTCCATCAGGCCCGTCACCAGGAACCTGGTGGCCTGCAGCTTTTTGGGGACGTTGCACTTGGTCCAGGACTCGCCGTCGGCCCGTTTACACTCCACCAGGTAGCCCAGGATCTCGCAGCCGCCGTCATAGGCAGGNTCGCCGTCGGCCCGTTTACACTCCACCAGGTAGCCCAGGATCTCGCAGCCGCCGTCATAGGCAGGTTTGGACCAGGTCAGGCTGATGGAGGTCTTGGTGGAGTCCACCACTTTGGGGAAGGCAGGGGGGCCGGGAGGATCTGGACCAGGACCACAGTGAAAAACAGTCAAATACATCAAACACAAAACCCAAATTATTATTTTTATTCCTGAAGGTTTTCCTGGACTTATTTATTTTTTTACTTCCTGGATGGGATCCTGAAAAGTGGGTACTCACAGACTGGGTCCACGGCGAGTGCGGCATTGGAGGCGTCGCTGGGTTTGCCAAGACCTGCCTTGTTCATGGCGATGACCCTGAACTCGTACTCGGAGCCCTCGGTCAGCTGAGCGGCCTTGATGGTGCGGTCGATGACGGGACGGCGGTTCACCTTGGCCCAGGTCAGCTCTGTGGCCTCACGTTTCTCCACCATGTAGCCCAAGATGGCCGCTCGGCCGTCATTGGCTGGAGCCTTCCAGCTGACTGTCATGGAATCCTTGGTGATGTTGGTGATGACGGGCGGCTCGCAGGGACCGGGAACATCTGAGCAACAAACAGGAAATCAGACGTTTTTAAGGAAAACAAACAGAAAACATCTTAAATTTTAGAAGACATCTCGTTATTTTATTTAGATTTAATAAATTCTTCACGATTGTAGAAACTTCCTGATTTTCTTACAAATTCAAAAAAATTTAACACTTAATTTTGAAATCTTCTTGATCTTTTTTGATTTTTGAATTTTTTTTTTGCCATACCGTAGGGGTTCTTGACCATGATGGCGTCTGTAGTGATGGTGTCTCCCACGCCGTACTGGTTCTCAGCGCTGACCCTGAACTGGTACTCGTGTCCCTCGATGAGCTTCTCCACCGAGCAGTCCGTGATGTATCCGTGGATGTTGGAGGTAACCAGAGCCCAGTTGGCTCGGCTCGTCTCCCGCTTCTCAATGATGTAGTTGGTGATCTCTGACCCGCCATCGGCCACTGGAGGCTCCCAGCGGAGCTTCACGTGGTCTGCAAAGATCTTGGTGATCTTCAAGGAGGCTGGAGGACCCGGTTTGTCTGGACAGGAAATAATCATCATCAGTTTCAGCTCACTCACTTCCTGGTAGCTCAGAACTTATCAATCAACCCTTGTACTGCGTACTTTACTGGCAGCATGCGTTAAGTGATATTTATATGAACCCAAACCACCACCATCATTCGCCAGCTACAACAAGAAGGGTTGATTGATAAGTTCTGAGCCTGTGACAGAAGTTCATGCTCACTTCCTGATGTGTTAGGCTCAGAATTTATCAATCACTGTGCAAAGGTTTAAACTGGACCAAGTCTGAATGAGGACTCACCGAGCACTTTGACCTTCATGGTGGCATACTTGGAACCGTTCGGGTTCTCAGCGGTGATGGTGTAGTCTCCGGACTCCTTCCTGGTGACGTAGTACAGCTCCAGCAGGTGGACATGTTTCTTCTGGCTCATCTTCATCCCTTCAGCCAGAACCAGCGGCGCTCCATCCTTCTTCCAGCTCACTTTGGGCAGCGGCTTCCCGAACACCTCTGCGTCCAGGAAGACGTTCTCCCCGGCCTTCACCACAATCAGGTTCTTCATGTCCACACCCAGCTCCACGCGAGGAGCAACTGAGGAGGAAGAGGAGGAGAAAGGGGTCAGGCCAGGACTATACACTTTATTTTTCCAAATCCAGAGCACAGTCATTTTTCCAGAATTCTTTTGTAAATTTCAAAGAAATTATCTTGTTTCCTGAAAATTAAAGTTCAAAATTAACTTTGAAAAATCTGGAAAACCAGGAATTTTCTCATATTTACTGGAATAATTCCAGATATAGATGTTATTCCTGAATTTTCAACATTTTTCTTGAATTTTCTTTCGTCATTTCAGGATTTTTCCTGACTTTTAACTTATTGCTGATATTATTCCAGGAATTAGATTTTTAAGGGTTATTCTAGATTTTTATCCTGATTTTTGTCAGTTATGTCCAATCATCGCATCGATTGTCGTATCGATCATCGTACCATTCTCTGCGATGACGGGGATGGGATCGGACAGTTCGGATGGCAGGCTGATGTTGATGGCGCTCTTGGCGATGACCCTGAACTGGTAGCGCTGACTCTCCTCCAGGCCTGTCACCACGTAGTCCTCTGTCTGGACGTTCATGCAGTTGGTGTTGCAGCGAATCCATTTCTCCTCCGGCACCTTTGTGTACTCCACGTAGTAACCAATCAGCTTGCTGCCTCCGTCGTGCTTGGGGCGGGTCCAGACCAGGGAGATGGAGTTCTTGGTGACATCCATGGGTTCGGGTTTGCCTGGTGGGTCTGCAGGAGGAAAACCAGAGAGCTCAAAAAACCGTTTGTAGTTCATCCACTGCAACGTAAAAGAATAATAAATAAATACTAAAAGGTACCGATGGCGGTCCTGGCGGCGATGAAGTCGGTCTGTTTGCAGGGTTTGCCCTGCCCGGCCTGGTTGAGCGCGGACACCCTGAAGGTGTACTCCAGGCCCTCGATGAGGCCGGTGCAGGTGAACTGCGTGGCTTTGACCACGGCGTCGTTGGCTCTGACCCACAGCAGGCTGTTCCTCTCCTTCCTCTCGATGCAGTACCCTGTGATGGGGCTGCCGCCATCACTGCTGGGACGCTCCCATGACAGGATCACAAAGTCCTTGTTGATCTTATTGATCTGCAGGTTTCTGGGCTCGCTGGGAGGATCTGGACCAGAACCAAAACATCCTGTCAGCTTCTTTTCATTTAGACCTGCAGCGACTGAAATGTGACCTTTTTTTTTTTTTTAAATTCTCTTTTTATTAGGGAAGGTATTTGCATCATATCAAAAGACATTTGAATACAGAACACAGTTAAATCATACATTCATAATAATCAGTTGACTTTTCTCTGGGTTTTTACTTACAAAAAGGAATGGTTTTATATGTATTGAGGAAAGGTATTAATAATAAAATAAATACTTCCAGAGATAGAATATGAAATCTGCACTAACAGTTGTAAAGCAACTTAAGTTGTAGCACCTAACTTTCTACATAGCACCCTCTAAATAAAATTATTTTCCTGTTATTCTGCTTCATTTCGCCTTTTGTTTTGCAAACTATAAACATTAGAACAGAAAGATGTCACATTTCACTCAGTATTTTTTCTATTATTTCAATATACATACACATTTATAGGTCCTTGTATGTTCATCTCGATACATGTAAACATGATGTTTCTAGTCAAATCAGATCTGGCCTCCAAGGGGCGATGTACTCAATCCATTTTGACCACATTTCGATTAAATTCATGATTAAATTTATCTTTTTGTACGTTTAAAGAAAAGGTTAATCTCTCCATTACACACATTTCATAGCTAGCTTTTAACCAGTCTTCAGGTTGTAACCACTTCCTGTCGAGGCTTTTTTCCCTCCAATGAGTAGTATTCTTGTTAAGTATTCGTCTGCTTTCGTCTGAATATTCTGAGCAGTGACACCCATGTACAATGTCAGAGCATCAAATGGAATTATGGTTCCAAATACAGTTTCCAAACATCCGTGGATCTCCCACCAAAATGACAGCAGTTTCGGACATTCCCAAAATAAGTGATAATGGTTAGCTACAGCTGATCCACAAAAACTCCAACAATTCATTCCTACACCTACCATAAAAACTCGACTATAAGCTGAGTTTTTTTCACCAAATTTCACAACGCAAATTGGGGGTCGGCTTATAGTCGAGATCGGCCTATAGTCGAGTACATACGGTAGATGTTTTTTCTGGGCAGGTGTGAGAAACGTGAACTTTTTAAGGACAACACCTGGAAACACCAGACTTACCGAATGGGTATCTGGCAATCATCTTCTCAGAGTAGATGGGCTCAGAGACGCCAAACCTGTTCTCAGCACGGACCCTGAACTGGTACTCCTTGCCGGGGGTCAGTTTGGTCACACTGAAGCTGATTTTGGTGCAGGAGGAGGACATGGTCACCCAGTCGCCCTGGCTGATGTCACACTTCTCCACGATGTAGTTGGTGATGTTGGTGCCACCGTCCTCCTGTGGGTTGTTCCACAGCAGCGTGCAGGCGTCAATGTCCTGCTCGGTGATCTCCAGAGGACCCTCAGGAGGTCCAGGAATGTCTGCAGGGACACGCAGGACAAGATTAACGACAGTATACTATCGAAAACGGGACGTTTTGTGAATAAGTGACGTTCTTTCGTCCAGACTGACCCATGACGGTGACTTTGAGGATCTGGTTGACCTTGCCGGTGCTGTTCTCGGCCGACAGGCTGTAGTAGCCGCTGTCCTTCCTCCTCACGTTCTTGACAATGAGTGAGCAGGTGGTCAGCGTCTTGACGATGGACAGGCGGTCTGAGGTCAGCACGTCCTCGTTGCCCTGCTTCCATTTGCAGATGGGAGTGGGTTTACCAGCCACTATAGCCTCGATCACCATCTTGGATCCGGCTCGGACTATCACGACGTCAGGCATGATGATCTTAGGAGCCACTGGACAGAAAAAGAGAAGAAGAATCAGAGTTTAACCGTTTCACTTCCTCAGCCAAAAGTCTGAAATGAGTGATTTCTGAGGACAGAAAAACACCAGGACAGAAACAGTCCTGATGCTATGTCAGTTGTCATGGTGACCTCAGACAGTGACTTGCGCTACACGGTTGAGTCTCTCAGCTCTCACATCGTTAACATGCAGACATGTTTTAGTCTGGTACTCACTCAGCTGCTCCTTGACCTCAAAGACACCCTCGGCTTCCCGGGCCAGACTGACTCCCACCGTGTTCCTGGCCGCCACCCTGAACCTGTACTTGGTTCCCTCCTTCAGGCCGACCACCACGATACTCAGGTCCTTCACCACCGAGTACGGAGTCCACTTGTCCTCAGGGGCCCCGTCCACTTGGTAGTCCACCATGTAGCCGTTGATCTTGGCTCCTCCGTCCCTGAGCGGTTTCAGCCAGCCCAGGGTGGCGCTGTTCCTCGTGATCTCCAGCACGTCCATCTTCTTCGGGGGGTCCGGCTCACCTGGATGCAACACACAGAGATAAATTATGATGTATTATGTTATATAAATTCATATGTAAATTTAATGTCTAATTTTATTTCTTTTTTTTTTACATTCCAGCCATGATAAATATTTATTTATATTTTTATATTTTATTTTAATATTTATATTTTATTTATATTTATTATATTTGTTTATTTATATTTATTTACATATATTATTTATATTTTATTTTAATATTTATCATGGCACCAGCTGTGATAAATATTTATTTATTTATTTTATATTTTATTGTAAATTTATTTTTTATTTATATTTATTATATTTATTTATATTTATATATATTTGTATATTATTTATAATTAAATCTGGCAAAGGGGGTCTGCTACTTACTGATGGGGTCCACAGCCAGGTAGGACTTGGGCGAGTCCTGAGGGACTCCGATGCCGTACTTGTTGCAGGCCATGACCCTGAAGTAGTACTCGATGCCAGGCGTCATGTTGGTCACCTTGAAGCTGGTCTTCTTCAGGTCCTCCGTGCACTTGGTCCAGGTCTTGCGGTCCACCTCGCGCTTCTCTATGATGTAGTTGGTGATGGGGCTGCCGCCGTCGTTCTCGGGAGGAGACCAGGACAGCTGAGCTGTCGTCTTGGTGACGTCGGTTGCCTCCAGACCACCAACAGGGCCGGGAGTGTCTGTGGAAGACCAGACAAGAATCAGGATGGAGACCAGGATCTGGACTTTTTGGACTTTTTTTTTTTGGACGTTTTGGAAATCTCTTTCATAAAAACGGAAATCCTTAATTGGATAAAAAAAAGTGGTGATTTGAGAAGAAGGAGTAGCCTAATCTGAATTTTCAAGGTCATTTCCAACATTTATTACCAATTATTAAGGTTCTGGAACATTCCAGCTCTTTCTGGGTTTAGATGAACCAGATTTAGTCTGACTAGAGCACCGTTAAAAATCTGCCTGCTGAAATCTGCAGACAACAGGTCATACATGTAATCCAACATTTATTCCTCTGAATAACTTTTATCAGACGTTATTTCTTACAGCAGGAACAGGAACAGGAAGTCAGCAGCGACTCAGTCCTGTCGCTGCTGACTTCCTGTTCTGATTTAGTTGTTATTTCTGCTGAAAAGTGAATCTGAGTTACATACAAACTCAAAAATAACCTGTTTTTAACATCATTTCATTCCTTCATCTTCAGCTAGCTTGTCTGCAGCGCCACCGGAGCGTATCCTGCCGCATGGACTACTTTTTACCACAGCACAGTTTGAGAACCACTCATCCAAACAACTTCACACGTGACACTGCACGTCCTTATAACCCAGCAGAGTATCAGTGTCATACGTGACAGGTTCTACAGACGCTGGCGTTAGATTCTGTCTGACGTCCTCTGCTGGACAAAACCAACTTCTCCAGTGTTTTCACTTCCTGTGAATCCTCGTGTAAAAAGGCATTTTGGATAAATGAAACTTGTTTTTTACCAAGGACTTTGACGCGGACGAAGACGGCCTTCTCTCCCGCTGAGTTGGACAGCGTCAGGGAGTATTTCCCAGAATCCTCTCTGGTGCTCTCGGGGATGACCAGGAAGGACATGGTGTCAACCTGGTCCACATGACCTCGGCGGACCACGTTGTCCACTCCCATTCGCTTCCACGTCACCTTGGGGGCGGGTCTTCCTCTGATGACTGCAAACAGCCTGATTGGACAGCCGGCTCTGACGGACAGGCCTTTCCTCAGACTGGCGTCCAGCTCAATCTCTGGAGCCTCTGTTACCATAGAAACAGATGTTTGTTAGCTGACTAACAGAAAGTATAAATGCAATACGTTTTAAGTTGGGAAATAAAATGTTTTGTAAGAAGATTTTAACTGATTTTAACTTTTTCCTTCCACATTTCTATCCAATAATAATAACATCTATTGTTTATGCAGATAAAGTTTTTCTTTTAATCACAACAAAATTATGACATTCTAAATATTTTAGGTGTTTATGTACTTCTAAAAACTACAACTTAGCTATCTTCAGATATAAAACTTGAAATAATTATCTGATCATCTTGAGACCTTTTTTTTTGTAAGCTGACATTTCAATAACTTCTTACAATCTAGACTTAATTATCTGCAGATACTCAATTTTCTCAAATTACACCTTATTTATCTTATTCATCTTAACGAGTTATTAATCATCTCATTACAGCATCATTTTCTTTTTCAGGTGCTAATATTTATTAATTTCTTATTTACATTAATTATGAATAATAAATATTCTCCAAGTGTGGATATGTAAATTACCAGGCTCAGAACTTATCAAGTCAACCCTCATAAGTCTTGATTATTGCTATACTATGATCTCAAAGTCCTAAAAAGTGAGTACAGCTGATTTAGGTTCAGGATTTGGTCTTCCTTACCCAGGACCTCCTTGGGGGACACGGCCTCCTTCAGGTAGGCGTGGCGTCCCCAGCCCACCTGGTTCTGGGCGGACACCTTGAACTCGTACTCCTGCTTCTCATCCAGCTGTCCGATGGTAAACTCGGTGAGCACCAGCGGGCCGTGGGTGTCGATCCTCTTCCAGCCCTCGGTGGGTTTCTCAGGGTCCGCCTCACTCTTCAGCCTCAAGTCCAGGCTGTAGCCAATAATGGGGGCACCGCCGTCGTACACGGGCTTGGACCAGGACAGTGTGATGGAGGTCTTGGTGCTGTCAGCCACCTTTAGGCCAGCAGGGGGGCCGGGAGGCTCTGCAGGAATAAAAAAACAAATATTATTATAATTATTATATGTTTAGTGGGCTCAAACCTGTAAAATCACTGGTATGGTCCTTTAAAATAATGTCCATAAATGCGACATTCTGCAGGTGTTTGGTACCGATGGGGTCTTTTGCTGCGACGGGTCTGCAGGGCTTGCTGGGCTCTCCCAGGCCCACCTTGTTCTCAGCCTTCACCCTGAACTGGTACTCGTGGTTGGGGATCAGGTTGGTGACCTTCATGCGTCTCTCGGGAATCGCGCTCTTCATGCAAGGCACCCAGCGGACCGCCCTCTTCTCCTTCCTCTCCAGGATGTAGCCAGTGATGGACTTCCCGCCGTCGCTCTCTGGAGGAGCCCAGACCACCGTCATCTCGTCCTTATTCACCTGCAGCAGGGAAACATAAAGCGGACTCTGTTTTAACGGGGACGTGGACTGAACTGGTGCTGCAGGGAAACGTAAAACGGACTCTGTTTTAACGGGGACGTGGACTGAACCGGTGCTGCAGGGAAACGTAAAGCGGACTCTGTTTTAACGGGGACATGGACTGAACCGGTGCTTCAGGGAAACGTAAAGCGGACTCTGTTTTAACAGGGACGTGGACTGAACCGGTGCTGGAAGAAAACGCTCTGACACACAAAAGTTTAAATTTACAAAGCTTAAAGTCTTCTCAGATGAACAAACTGGACTCGCTGAACCTACTTTGGTGACGTCAGGGGGCTCAGGGGGTCCGGGTTTGTTGAACTGAGTCCTGACGGTAATGGGTTTGCTCTCCNACGTCAGGGGGCTCAGGGGGTCCGGGTTTGTTGAACTGAGTCCTGACGGTAATGGGTTTGCTCTCCATGGCGGGGCCGGTTCCCATCTTGTTCTCGGCCCTCACTCTGAAGATGTACTCGTTGCCCTCCACCAGGCGGGTGACGTTGCAGTACGGTGTGACCACGGAGTCGGAGTAAGTGGACCAGACCATCCTCCTGGTCTCGCACTTCTCCAAGATGTAGCTGTCCACCTCGCAGCCTCCGTCGTCCTCAGGAATGTCCCACACGACCCTGCACTTGTCGGCTCCGATGCCGGTGACCCTCAGGTCCCTCACCGGGCCTGGCACGTCCAGCACGTTGACGCTGGCGTAAGCCGTGAAGCTGCCGGCCGAGTTGGTTGCCGTGACGATGTACTTTCCTGTGTCGGTGCGTCTGGATTTGGTCAACAGGAACTTGGAGTAGTCCGGGCCGGTCTCGCAGCTGATTCTGGGGTTGTCTCCGACGGCTTTGTCCTTGACCCATTTGACCTCAGGTTGGGGTTTTCCTCGGAGGCCGGCCTCCATCCTGACCGACTCGCCGGCTTTCACGGTAACGGTTCCAGCCAGCTTCAGGTCGATGACGGGCTTCTGGATCTCCTCCTTCACCAGAACGTCAGCCAGCTTCACCCAGGCGCTCTCGCCGCCTTCATTCACTGTCTGAACCCTGGTAACCAATCAGAAAAGGTTTCGTTGACGCCATTCAAACGGTTTATTCAGACAAATCAGGGAAAACGATTAAGATTTTTACTGGAAAAATCTCCACAGTATTTCAACATAACACCTTATTTACATGAAATAATGTACGTTTTGCAGAACATGTCCTGTTTGAAGAAGATATTTTGCAGTAAATTCTTTTTTAAATCTGTGACATTGAAGGTTCAGCAGGAAAGGTTGGCAGCGTCAGCAAAACATCTGTATTTTCGTTATATGTTGTATGTTAAATGTATGTAAACTGTGTTAGCTAGCATAATGTCAAATAAAGATTAACCCTCTGGACTCCAAACACTTCCTGGGCGGTTTTTGCTCCTGTCACATTTTTATCACTGTGGCTCATTTTTACCTGCAAGTCCTGCAGNCCTGGGCGGTTTTTGCTCCTGTCACATTTTTATCACTGTGGCTCATTTTTACCTGCAAGTCCTGCAGCTCTGTGGAAGCAGCACAATCATGGCTATATGCAGGAAGAACTCAGAAATGTCCTTGTGCAGTATAACACAGTTATAATGTCATAACTCATAAAAAAAGAAAAAAAACCTAAATTGAATTTCTTTGATAATTTATTTTAAAAATTGTACAAAGATGTAATCTATATATACAGCATTTTTCCAACTGCCCACAAGTGTTACCAATACTGGAAAAAAAAAAGGGACTATACATACTGAATTTATTATCTATTATTATTTATATTATTAATATTATATTATTTATTATCTATTTACATTTTTACAACCTATAATCTTTATAATCAATAGGCTTGGTCTGCTGTGCAGTCTGCATTCAGCCAATGACTCACTGAATTGTTGTCATGTGACTGTTAAAGAGACCAGAGGTGCTCCAGGCTTGCTAGATGCGGCGAAAAACGCAGAATTTGTTGTTTTTTGCAGAATTTGGATTGTACAAAGGGTTTATTTTTAGTGAATTTTTAAATGAGACATTTATAATAAAGTGATTTTGAGGAAATATCACTATTTTAAGCTTAGATTTGGTGACGTTTCCTTATGGAAGTGTTACGCACGCATGGTTAGTTCAAGGAACGTTGGAAATTTGAAAACCTGATGATAATTTTGATCTTTTTAAAGTTTCTGGCTATGACAAATGGTGTAATTTTGGCGATTATTTAAAGAAAACATGCCTTTCAAACCCGCCGGCAGGTTTGGGTAAACCCAAACTAACCCTGAAACGCATCCAACCATCCTGCAAGAAGAGGTTTGGAACAAAATGCTGAATGAAAACGTGATAGACCTGAAGGTGTAGGTCTGGTTCTCAGTGCACTTGTCGGCGAGGAAGAAGGTGTCCGTCAGTGTGGCTTTGCTGAGTTTCTCCCACTCCTCGGCGTCTTTGGCCTTATACTCCAGGTTGTAGGACAGGTTGGGGCTGCCGCCGTCGTAGTCTGGCTTCCTCCATCTCAGGTACANACTCCAGGTTGTAGGACAGGTTGGGGCTGCCGCCGTCGTAGTCTGGCTTCCTCCATCTCAGGTACACGTAATTCTTGCCGACGTCTGTGGCCCTGAAATTCTCAGGTTCACCGGGCTTCTGTATGGGGTCAATCGCCAACACGGGGATCTTGGTCTCGAGGCAGGGGCCCGGTCCAAGCTTGTTCTCGGCACAGACGCGGAACAGGTACTCATGGCCCTCCATCAGCTTCGCTTTGATCTTGCGGTTGGTGCAGTTGGATGAGATCATGGACCACATGCGGATGCTGGGCTCGCGGCATTCAACGATGTAGTTGGTTATCTCAGAGCCGCCATTGTCAATGGGGGCGTCCCAGTTGACCATGCAGTAGTCCTTGGTGACGTAGGTGGCATGGAGGTTCTGGCAGTGGGTGGGCCTGTCCAGCACGTTCACCGTGATGGTACAAGACGCCTCACCGCCCTCATTCGAAGCCTTCAGGGTGTATTTTCCATGGTCGGCCCTGGTGGCCTCCTTAATTTTCAAGTGGACCACAGGGAGGTTCTGGGTCATAGTCAGGCGCTTGCTGTTCTCCAGGACAGTGTCCCCGCTTGTCCAGAGAACATCGGGGTCAGGACGGGCTTTGATGTAGCCCGTGATGTTGATGTTGTGTCCAACACGCACGGTGAGGTGTTCCCGGCAGGTGGCATCCATCTCAATCTCTGGAGGGATCAGGATGTCCTGAGCAGTGATGGACTCTGGGACTTCTCTGGCCTCACCGTCACCAATCATGTTGGAAGCACAGACTCTAAACCTGTAGGCCACGCCGTCCTCCAGACCCTTCACGCTGTACGCACACTGCTTGATGAAGTCATCGTTGACCTTCTTCCACTCTTCTGTATCGGCTTTCTTCATTTCCACAGAGTAGCCCAGGATGGGGCTGCCTCCATCTTTGGTAGGTTTGGTCCAGACCAGGTCAGCAGTGGTCTTGCTGTAGTCTTTAACTCTGGGGTTGACAGGGGGGCTGGGGACCGTGATGGGTCTGCAGGGCTTACAGGGGTCAGAGACCGGTGAGGGGCCACTGAAGCCGGCGACGTTCTCAGCAAACACTCTGAACTCATAGTCATTGCCCTCAAATAGTCCCAGGACCCAGTACCTCAGGTCCCTGCAGGGCATCTTGTTCACTCTGATCCACTTTCCTCCCATGTGTCGGCGCTCAATGATGTACCCTGTGATCTTGCTGCCGCCGTCGGACAGAGGCATGGTCCATCCGAGCGTAACGGCGTCCTCTGAGATGTCGGACGCCTGCGGCTTGCCAGGCGGGCTGGGAGGAAGGAAGGAGTGCTCCGCCACGGTGGGCTTGCTCTCCAGAGGAGCGCCAATGCCCATCTTGTTCTCAGCACGAATGCGAACCACATACTCCACGCCCTTCTGCAGACGGTTGATCCTGAGCGTGGTCTCTCTGCTGCCAGAGCTCATGCCTCCCCACGTCTCTTTGTTGGACTCTCTCTTCTCCACTATATAGTTGGTGACGGGGCTGCCGCCGTCGTCCTTGGGAGGACGCCACTCAATCAACATAGAGTCAGGAGTGACCTCCAGGATGTTGACGGGCCCGATGGGAGCAGCGGGGACGTCCAGGACAGTGACGTTCAGAGCTGCCGTCTTGGATCCGGCCGGATTGGACACGGTGAGCAGGTAGGAGCCGGTGTGGTTCCTGGTGCAGTCGTTGATGCTGAGCACCGTGGAGAAGCTGTCCGTGTCGATCTTGATGTTGCCCTGGCTTTTAAGCTCCTCCCCCTCGGTGGACCACTTGCCGGTAGGAACGGGGATTCCTCTCATGATCGCCGGCAGCCTGATGGTGGTGCCGGCCTTAACGACGATACCTTCAGTCAGTTTGACATCGACCTCCAGGATCGGCGGCACTGTGGACATAGAGACAAAATATTCAGGCCTCAGCGAGACAAACCGATCACCAAACCAGTTTTTACTAATTAATTTATTAACGACGTCGGCTTTGGACTCTGAATCTCACCCAGCTTCTCCTGGCACAGGATGGGCACGGTAGTGTCAGGCCTGCTGAGGCCGATGGCGTTCTCGGCCCTGACTCTGAAGCGGTAGGTCTTGCCCTCCTCCAGGCCAGTCACATGACTCTCGGGGATGCTGACGGTCTTCCACTCATCCCACTCTCTCTCTCCTTCCTCCTGATACTCCACCAGGAAGCCCGTGATCTCGCTGCCTCCGTTACGGTCCGGCCAGTTCCAGACCAGCCACACCTCCATCTTATCCACGTCGGCATGGTGCAGGTCTTTAGGGGGTCCAGGAGGGACTAAAGGTACAAAAAGGGGAAAAGACATTTTTTTGTGGTCTAACCCTAATGTTCTGTCCTCCATGTTTTCTCATCAGACTTCCAATTATTTTTTCACAGATTTTGTATTTTTTTACACAGAAAATCACTACAGAGTTTTACTTTACAGCATCCAGAGTTGCAGTGTCAGGCTTAGAACTTATCAATCAACACTAAGACAAGTTTGGAGGTGGCGTGTGGTGTCAGACATGTTTCATCAGCTGGTTAAACATGTTAAATTGGCACCAATGAGTAGACTGTACTTACAGAGCGGGTTCATGGCCTTGATGGCTTTGGGCGTCTCCACGTACTCGCTGCGTCCGTACTGGTTCTCGGCAGCGACCCTGAACGTGTATGACCTGCCCTCCATCAGGTGCTTCAGCATCATGCTGCGTTTTTTGGAGGTGGAGCACACAGGGACCCATTGTGTCGACGCCGTATCCTTCTTCTCCACCACGAAGTTGGTGATGCGAGTTCCGCCGTTGTCTTCTGGATCTTTCCAGGACAGGTAGGCAGAGTCAGACCTCACATCGGACACCCGGAGGTGCTGGATGGGACCAGGTTTGTCTGGAAGAAGCGAGAGAAAATGCGGTGGAATTTCAATGTTTCTAACTTTGACGGCTGTGACATCACAACCGTCAGGTGGCGGCTGAACTAATAAACGCTGAAGTCTTACTGAGGACCAGCACAGTGCAGGTGGCGGTCTTGGACCCGGCCGGGTTCTCCACAGTGAGGGTGTAATCTCCACAGTCGCCACGGTTACAGAACCTCATCTCCAGCTTGGTGCTGGACTGGTTGGTCTCGATGTCGGCCCTCGGGGGCACATCCGCGTCGTTCTTCTTCCAGGTGACGGTGGGGAACGGCACGCCTTTGATGGCGGCGATCAGGGTAACGTGGGTGCCGGCCATGGCCTTCACCTCCCGCGTCATGCCGGCGTCCAGGATCAGCTCTGGGGGTTCTGAAGGGACACCAGAGAGGACATGAGAACCAGACAAGACAATCTGCAGAAACGTTCCTGAAAGGTTTATGTGAACGTTCCCTAAAGGTTTCCTTAACAGACTCAGAACAGCCAACATTGCTGCAACACTCTCTGAAGGTTTCCTGTCTGAAGCCTTTAAAGCTGCAGGAACATCTTCATGACAAGTTTTCATTCATTCCCATACTGAAATAAAAACAGTACTGATGCCTTCATATTCCAGCTACGTGAAAAATATGAGGGTTGACTGATAAATTCTGAGCCTATCATAGAAATAGCTCGTGTGTTGGGCTCAGAACTGACTAACTTGTAATGATTGGTGAACAAACAGAAGTCAAATTGACTTGCCGAGTCGGTCCTGCACTTTGATTGGCTCTGTCAGCTCTGCGGGGTCGGATTCTCCGGCAGCGTTGGCAGCCATGACTCTGAAGTGGTACAGAGCTTCGTTCTCCAGGCCAATCACCTTAAACGTGGTCTCCTGGCAGGAGTCTGGAGTGTGGTTCACCTGACGACCCGAAAAGGACAGCAGGTCAAAGATCATTCACACAAAGATTAAGACAAAGTCACTGAACTCACTTTATAGACAGGATTTGGATCAGTCTTAGTAGCTGTCATTGTATTTTACTGTGTTATTTATTAATTGTCATTACCCTGCTGCAAAACAAATTTCCCTTTAAGGGACAATAAAGGTTTGAAGTTGAAATTAAAGAAACG
>VXCM01001543.1:0-33985 GCA_014773175.1 Lucifuga dentata | reverse complement strand
ACCCTGCTGCAAAACAAATTTCCCTTTAAGGGACAATAAAGGTTTGAAGTTGAAATTAAAGAAACGCTCTAAAAATCTATCAAATCAGAGAACTGATAATGAATTATAATGATAAATTATTTTAAGCTCTGGATCAAAATGTTGGAAGAACATTTAGAATCTGCGGCTCGTTTCATCCTGCTTATCAAATCCAAAACTTTGGAATCTCTGACTAAATCCAACTACTTGTTCAGAAAATGTCTGTCTGCTTAAATTTCAAAAATAACTTAGAACAGCTTTAAACCTGCTGAAATCTAAACCAGATTCAGATTCAGGATCTAAACTCACCTTCTGCCATTCCTCTTCTCCGGCTTTCTGGAACTCCAGCAGGTATCCAAAGATCTTTCCTCTGCCGGTGTCGGTCGGAGGCTCCCAGGACAGCGTCACCGACTCCTTGGTGTAGTTGACGGCCTCCAGGTTCACCGGCGGACCAGGTTTCACTGCAGACAGGAAGCAGGTTCAGCGGAGGACAAACCAGATTCTTATCAGGATTACCTGGAATCTAGAGTCAAACCTACCGATGGGGTCTTTAGCGAAGACGGGTTTGGATGGTGGGCTGGGGTCTCCAGCTCCCACCATGTTCTCCGCGCTAACTCGGAACTCGTACTCGCAACCCTGCAGCAACTCCGTCACCAGGTACTCCACGCTTGGATATACGGGCTCTGTGTTGCAGCGCACCCACCTGGAAACAAACAGAACCATGTCACACCTGAAACAAGGTGTTCTTCATTGTCAGCAGCACCTTCTGCTGCAGCAAACTTAAGTATCAGAGGATGGATACGGCACCACCTGCTGGTCTAAACGTGCTCACCTGTTGGCCATGGTCTCCTTCCTCTCAACAATGTAGCCCGTGATTGGTTTTCCTCCGTCGGCCGGCGGCTCCCAGCTGATGAGGGCGGAGTCGTGACAGACGTCCTTGACCGTGGGCTGTTTGGGAGCGTCTGGAACCCCTGTGATGTGAAGGAAACATCATGATCAGAGAATCCTGATCTACACGGAACATGCCGCCGTTAGCAGAGTCTGGAGGCAGGACTTACTGAAGATGTCTCTGGCTTTGGTCTCTGCGGACAGCAGAAGGTCGCTGATGCCGTAAATGTTCTGAGCCATGATCCTGATGATGTAATCACGACCCTCGATCAGCTTCGGCACCTGAGGAACCAAACAGAGGAGGGTTTAACTGAACAGGAACCTCAGAACCTCATCAAGTACCAGAACCAGAACCTCATCACGGCTGCTGGACGTCAGCATCAGGAGGTGTGACCTTCATCTTCTGTCTCCTGATATTTCATCCTATTGATCCTTTGTTTTCTGATCAGTTCAGTTGTAAAACTTTATTAAATTGATATCTTTCCTGGAGGAATGTTGATGAATTGGTTGAAATCAGGTTATTTTTGACAGGTAAAGTTATGATGTCATGATGTTGTTAATATTTTTTTCTTTTCTGAGCTGGCGTATGATGCTGCAGGATGTTCATGTTCTCTTTTATTTGTCATGTCAGGCATGTTTTATTTACATTTTTTCAGCTTTATTCACGTTTATTCTGTTTTATTTATGATTAATGCTGCGTTCCACTCAGCGCAGACAGGAAGCAGCATTACATCTGTACTCTGGTGTAAAGTACACGTGTGTGGGATGCGTGTCCTCACCCTGCAGGACGTCCTGGTGCAGGACGCGGTGACGGGCATCCACAGGTCCCTGTTGGTGTCTCTCCTCTCGATGATGTAGTTTGAGACGGCACAGCCTCCGTCATCCAGAGGAGGGTTCCAGGAGACCACCATGTAGTTCCTGCAGACCTCGTTGAAGACCACGGGGCCCTCCGGAGGCTGAGGACGGTCTGTTGGGGGGCGGTGTCATACAGTTATGACATCACAGAGACACGGAGTTTGTGGTGGACTTTAAAATCAATTTAACGCCACAAATTTCAGATTAAACTGCAGGTAAACTCACAGGTAGGTTGAGACATGAATATTTTGGAGTGACTCACCGACCACGGTGACGGTGCAGATCCCTCGGCGTGCTCCGGCGGCGTTGTCCACGCTGACACAGTAGCAGCCGCTGTGTTCTCTCTTGGCTTTGCTGATGGTCAGGCTGAGATGGCGAGCCGTGCTGTGGACGCTGACCTCATCCTCCGCCTTCAGCTCCTCGTCGTTCTTCGTCCAGGTGATGGTGGGCGTCGGTTTGCCGCCGTAACGTCCCTGCAGCGTGCACACGTCTCCCACCTTCACCATCATCTTGTCCCTGAAGTCCAGGTCCAGGGTTGGAGGTTCTGGAAGCAAAGCAAAAACTGTTTTATGACCAAGCTTCGTCTGATTTGTTAAAGGTTAAAGGTTTTGGCGTTTGGAAGGTAACGCACCGACTTCGTCCTTGCACTGGATGGGTTTGGTGCAGAAGGACGGTTTTCCCTGTCCGACCTGGTTTACGGCAGAGACCCTGAACTCGTGGCTGGATCCGTCCTTCAGTCCAGTGAGGGTGAACTTCCTGTCCATCAGGTTGTCATCTCCGCCCACGCGTGTGAAGCTGTCGCAGCCGACCATGCGTGACTGCAGGATGTACGCCGTGACCTCGGCGCCGCCATCGTACTTCGGTGGTCTCCAGGCAACAGAGATGGAGTCCTTGGTGACGGCGGTCACGATCAGGTCCTCTGGACGCTCGGGGATGGCTAGATGGAGACACGAAGATGAGCATGATGAAGATAGAACTCTTGTTTTAAATTTAGAGAGTTTTATGATTTTTAAGGCTGATATTTATGAATATTTATGAAATTTTAAGACTAAATAAACATAAACACTGATGAGATCTCAGATAGAAAGTTCTAGTTTTATTATCAAACGTCTCAGCCTTCATCCTGACTTACAGATGGGGTCCTTGATGAGGACCATCTTGTCCGTCTCAATGAAGGGTCCCATTCCGATGATGTTTTCAGCAGCGATCCTGAAGAAGTAGCCCTTTCCGTCCAGGAGTCCCTGGACCACGGCGTTGTTCCGGGTCACGGTGTAGGACACCGAGGTCCAACCCATGCGGTCAGACTCCCTTTTCTCGATGATGTAGTTGGTGATGGCGGAGCCGCCGTCGTCCTCAGGGGAATACCAGGTCAGCCTGCAGGAATCATTGGTCAGGTTTTCGCCGGTGAAGGGAAGACCAACCGGGCCTGGGACATCTGGAGACGGAGATGAAGACGTTTAAAAAGATGAGCTGAAAGTTTGAGGACAAAACCTTTTCTTCCCCACAGACGGAAACTCCAAACTGATCCAGAGTAAAGTTTTTCTGACAGCAGCAGCTCGCGTGCCTCCATTCACCTAAAAACACTTTATGAAGCCGCCGCCATGTCTTACGTATTCATGTGTTAAATATGTACATATGTACATGTTAAATATGTACATATCGTACATATGTTAAATATGTACAGACGAGACGCTGGACTGGTTCCAGTTCGGCGGACTCACCCAGAACCTCCACGATGACGGCCTTCTTCCTCTCGCCGCCCTTGTTCTTGGCGCTCAGCGTNACCCAGAACCTCCACGATGACGGCCTTCTTCCTCTCGCCGCCCTTGTTCTTGGCGCTCAGCGTGTAGATGCCCTGGTGCTGCCGCTTGCAGTTCTTGATGACCAGTGAGTTGGAGATGCCAGTCTTCTCCACCGCCGCCTCCTTCGGCACCTCGCCATCGTCACGGCACCAGGTGATCTGAGGCGCCGGCTTACCTGAAACGTAGGCGATGATGCGGATGGTGGCGCCGGCGTGGACCACAATCTTCTCTTTGACCGAGGCATCCAGGTCCATTTCAGGGGCAACTGCAGCAGCACAAAGGGGGACAGGAGGATGCGTTAACACGGTCCGACTATAAAACGCTGTTTCTCTACATCCAGTTTAAGTTTCGCACGCTGTCAAAATTTCTACCATCCAATCAGAAGAGCTGTACCTCAGCTGCTTCCTGTTGAATATTTAATATTTTGTAAAAGAAGACAAAGTTGTCTTACTTGTCCGGTCTCTGAGCTCTATCAGCTCAGAGACGAGTCCCGGCTCGCCGGTGCCGGCGGCGTTGACGGCTCGGACTCTGAAGCGGTACAGACCTCCTTCCTTCAGACCGTCCACCACCAGCCGAGTTCCTCTGACCTCCGTGTCTTTGGCCTGGAGCAAAACAGGATGCTGATTTATTTTGAAAGGGTTACCGTGGTAACAGAGGCCATGTTGGAGGCTTTTGTTTTTTTACCTTCTTCCAGCCTTCGTCGGCTTCGCCTTCTTTCTCCTCTTCGCCTTCGCTCAGCAGCAGCCTCCTCTGGGCCTTCTTCTCCTCCTCCTCCTTGTTCACCTCCTTCAACTCAATGATGTAGCCTGTGACCTTTGACCCTCCGTCCACCAGAGGGGGGAGCCACTCCAGCTCCACCGTGGACTTGGTCCAGTCTGTCACCTTTGGAGTTGGGGGGCCGGGGGGCTCTGAAAACATGATCAGTATGATCAATATCATCAATAACACATCACCTCAAAATGTATGCTCACAGATTTTTAAGATTAAAGGACCATTCCAGTGATTTTGCATGTTTGAGACCCATAAATACAACCTGCATACGCGGTGTAACGCAGCATAACGTACCACGCGGTGTAACACGTGTGACACGGTATAATGTAACGAAGCGTGTGTGATCTTACTGATGGGTCTCTGCAGAGCACGGGGTCAGAGGTCATGCTGGTATAACACGGTATAACGTAACATAGCATGCATGATCTTACTGATAGGGTCTCTGCAGAGCACGGGGTCAGAGGGCATGCTGGGCAGACCACAGCCAGCAGCGTTGACGGCGATGACCCTGAACTGGTACATGGCGCCCTCCAGCAGGCCCATCACGTCCCAGTTGTTGCCCAGCGGCAGCGCCCGGATTGGCTCTCGCGTGACGCGGGTCCAGCGCTTGGCGGTGGTTTCCTTCTTCTCGACAAAGTATCCGGTAATGGGGGAACCGCCGTCGTACTTGGGCTCATCCCAGTTGACAGTCATGGACTCCAGGCAGATTTCGGTCACGGTGGGCTTATCGCACTGACCCGGAATGGCTGGGCGGGGCACAAATCAGTAATCAATACATCAGGAAACAGATCAATACAGGAAAAGTTTCAGAGACTCACTGAAGAGGTTTCTGGCCTTCTCTGCCTCGCTGACCAGCGGCGGTCCCATTCCAAACTTGTTCTGGGCCATGACTCTGAACTCGTACTCGTGGTTCTCCGTAAGACGCGTCACCACGTAGATGCATTCCTTGGGGTCGTTGGAGACGTGGACCCAGGACTTCCTGTTGTCTTCGCGCTTCTCCACCACGTAGTTGGTGATCTTGGAGCCGCCGTCGCTGATGGGAGGGTTCCAGGCCAAGCCGATCCTCTCAGCGAACACCTCGGTGAACTTTATCGGTCCGACAGGTGGGCCAGGTGGTCCTGGGGTGGGGGGAGGTGAGTTGTATTTAACGTTTAACCAGTGTTAACATCTAAGACGGCGAGGAAACATGGACGCTGGAAGCAGCTTTTGTTGCAATTAGTGTTAAAAAAAAAAGTCAAGAATAAGCTAAAACCGTCCCGGTTAGGGTGCTGAGCCACATGTTGAGAAACCAGGCCATAAATCACGTTAAAGCCGCTGACGTCACGTGTGAGTTTCTTACCCAGCACGGAGAGGCGGATGTCCTTGGTGGCAGTGCCCAGGCTGTTGGCGGCAGTCAGGCTGTAGAGGGCGCTGTCGAGCCGGCTGGCCTGCTGGATCAGCAGTGTGCATTTGTCCTGCGTCACCAGCTTGCTGACGTGCTGGTCGTACTGCACGGTGGCCTTCGCCTCAGGCGTGTCCAGGCTGGCCTTCTGCCAGGTGAGCGTGGGGAACGGGCAGCCGCTCACCTTCGCCACGATGCTGACGTCACTGCCCTCCTCGCCCTCCATCGCCTCGCGCAGCTCGATGGTCGGAGCGCCTGCAGACAGAAAACACGTTCGTTTCCATGGTAACAGGGTCTTTCTGTTCTGCTTCTCGTCTCTCATTGGATCATTTTTGTGACTCGGGTTTTATGAGTAGTGATGATCACAAAACACTTCCTGTTTGTGTTTCATCAGCTGTTAATATTTTTAACTTTATTTGGTTTTTAACAATAATAATTTATGGTAAATTAAGTTTAACAAAGAACATCAACTTAATGTAAAGTTTTCAACCAAAGCAACAATAAATACAGGCTTGTGATTGGCTGAAGCCGCCTGTCACTCACAGGTCTGGTCCTTGATGACCATTGGTCCGGCGGTGGCGGAGGGTCGGCCCAGCCCAGCGACGTTCACGGCCTTCACTCTGAACTCATACTCGCCTCCCTAAAAAAACAACACATCATCACGAAACACGCTTAACACGCTAAAAGACAAACCATGACGTGATTCAGCGTCCTGGCATTCCTCAGAACATGATGTTCTGGAGTGTCGTGTTTTCATCTTGTCAGATTACGGAACGTTTCCATGGTGATGACGTTCATCTCTTTCAGTCCAACGTTAAGGTTTATCCTCAAACGACGCTTAGAAAACCTTTACACAACTTCTGGGCAACGTTCCCTCAACACCTCCCAGCTATGTTCTCTTAAAGCATTTTCTGTGTTTGTGTGTGTTCTCAGGTGTTTTTGTGTGTTTTCGTGTGTTTTTGTGTATATTTGGATGTTTTTCTGTGTGTTTGTGTGTACTTGGATGTTTTTGTGTGTTTTAGGTGTTTTTTTGTATGTATTTGGATGTTTTTCTGTGTGTTTGTGTTTTCAGGTGTTTTTGTGTGTGTTTGTGTGTTTTTTTTACTTGGATGTTTTTCGATGTGTTTTTGTGTGTTTTTGTTTGTGTTTGTGTATTTGGATGTTTTTCATTTTTCTGTGTGTTCTTCTGTGTTTTTGTGTGTGTTTGTGTGTTTTTTTTTACTTTGATGTTTTTGTGTGTTTTTATGTGTGTTTGTGTGTTTCTGTGTGTTTTGCGTGTCTCAGAGCATGGTCCTGACCTCTTTCAGGTCCTCCACCACGAAGCCCAGCTCCTCCACCTCCCTCTTGTTACACTGCTTCCACGTCTCCTTCTCCTTGCCGCTCGTGTCCCAGCTCAGACGCTCGATGATGTAATGCTTCACTGGAGCGCCGCCATCGTTTTTGGGAGCCTCCCAGCTCAGCGTGACCGTGCTCTTTGTCACCAGGTTCACCTTCAGCTTGGTGGGGGAGTCAGGTGGGTCTNGGGTCATTAAGAAGAGTTTAGTGTATGGTGGATGCAGCGCCGCCATGTGGCCAAATGGCGTATTTCTGCCTGTCTGATTATTAGTCAGATTTTTGGACGTAGTTCACAGAATAATAACTGTGGGTGTGTGTGTGTGTGTGCGTGTGTACTCACAGATGGGGTCTTGAGCTCGTACTGGTTCGGTGGTGACCGTGAAGGGACTGAAGCCGATCCTGTTCTCGGCTCGGACCCTGAACTCGTACTCTTGACCCTCCAGCAGACCGTTGACCACGAAGGCCTGAATGGCGCAGGCAGGGTTCACCTGGAAACAAACCAACCCATTACCCATCATCCCTTTCTGCTTGATGAATCCGTCAGAGCGGCGTTTACCTTGGACCAGGCTTTGTCCGTCAAACTTTTCTTCTCGATGAAGTAGCTCTTGATTCGCTCACCTCCGTCGTTGTCCGGCAGCTTCCAGATCAGCCTCACGGTGGACCGAGTGACGTCAGTCANCTCACCTCCGTCGTTGTCCGGCAGCTTCCAGATCAGCCTCACGGTGGACCGAGTGACGTCAGTCACCTTCAGGTCCTTTGGAGGCCCAGGGACGTCTGAGAGCAAAACGCCATCAGAGACCACCAGAACCACAAAACCCAAACCCACCAAACCCACCACACCGACCAAACCCACTGAACCCACCAAACCCACCAAAACCACAAACCCAGAAACCCACCAAACCCAGAAACCCACCAAACCCACTGAACTCAGAGCCCCGCTGACCTGCTGCAGCCTGTTTTCAGACAAACGTTCAGGTCTGTAAATGTGTAAATGAGACTCATACCAAGGATGTTGACTCGGACGTTGACGTGTTTCTGTCCAGATTTGTTCTTGGCGGTGATGGTGTAGCGTCCAGAATGACCCCTCGCACTGACGGGGACGGTCACGGTGGATGTTGTGTCTGTGGACTCGACCTGAAAACACACAGAGGCCAGGTTATGCTGCCACCGGACGTATTCTAATTCCCTGGAACTCTTAGAAAATAATACTGATGACAAACGTTGAGGATTTCCTGGTCCAGGATCCGTTCTAACCTGACACATGTGGCTGTAAACAGCATTACGATGGGAAAACTGATATCTACTCTCACTTTAACACGGAAATGGCAGCAATAACTTTGCCAACTCTCCAAAGACATTCCAGAATTTTCACTGTTACTCCTGAACGTTCGGGTTTTGTTTCTGATTCCTGGAATTCCAGACTCATCAGGTTAGAGCACCTTTGAGGAGTTTCTGACCTCAGAGTCCACAGGCAGCGTATGAAGCTTGTCCTTCTGGTGCTTCGCAGCTTTGCCGTCAAACTCCCAGGTCACCTTGGGAACGGGACGGCCTTGGATGGTGGCGGGGATCCTGAAGGGATCTCCGGCTGTGACGTACAGCAGGTCGTCCACTGAGACGTCGATGGTGATGGACGGTCCGACTGGAGCGTAAAGCATTGGAGAAACGTCAGCATGTGCGTGAACATACATGCGGATGCGGATGATGACATGTGGGACACGACTTACCCTGAATGTCCTCTATCAAGACCTCGCCGGTGCTTGGGCTGGGGTCGGACTCGCCGATGTCGTTGACGGCGATGATCCTAAAGCGGTAGCGTTTGAGCTCACGGAGGCTGGGTAGCGTGAACTCGGTGTTGGGGTGGAGGGTGTCGGGGTCGTTGACCCTCACCCACTCGGATGTGCCCTCGTCCTGGATCTGGACGATGTAGCCCTTGATGGGACTTCCTCCGTCACTTTCCGGAGGCTTCCAGGCCAGTGTGATGCTGCGCTTCGTCTTATCGGCCACCACGGGAGCGGCGGGCATGCTGGGCGGAGCTACAGGACAAAACGTTTTAGTCAAGAATAAAATAATGTTTGCATGTTAAACAGGAAGCAGCCTGTAGATCTTTACTCACTGATAGGGTCGACGGCGAAGGCGGAGTCTGACGGCCCGCTGAACGGGCCAGTTCCTGCGGCGTTGAAGGCAGCAACTCTGAACTCGTATTCTGTTCCTTCCATCAGACGAGTCACCTGCAACAGACGCCAAACATCAGGAAACGATCTGCTGCTCGATACGTGAGGAAACAGACTGCCGCCGCGAAACAGCATTTACGTCTGAGTGGATCTTCCTGACAGGAAGTGGAGATGAAGGCCTCCAAACACTCCTAAAGTTCTGAAACAGACCTTCTAAAGGTCCAAATGTGACTAAAGATCAAATAAGAACAGAATCAGTTCAGACCTGATAATATCTGGAAAAGCTGAACTCGATAAAACCATAATAACTCTGACCTTTGAAGGTATTTAGGTATGCGTGCAGTCCTGTTCCTGAAGCAGCTCACCTGGTACTCCCAGCCCTTCGGCCCCCTCTTGGTGACCGGCCCCTTGTTGACTTTGGCCCAGTAGTTGGTGCCTTTCTCCCTCTTCTCGAGCCAGTATCCGGCGATCATGGAGCCGCCAGTCTCCCTGGGAGGCTCCCAGGTCAGGGTCATAGAGGTCTTGGAATACTCAGAGATGGTCGGTTTCTCCGGGGCCCCGGGGAGCGCGAGGGGGTCTGTGATCTGGACNACTCAGAGATGGTCGGTTTCTCCGGGGCCCCGGGGAGCGCGAGGGGGTCTGTGATCTGGACCTCCTCTGTCATACAGGGGTCTGATTTACCGTAACGGTTCTCCGCTCTAACCCTGAACAGGTAGGTCTTATTGGTTTCCAAATTCCACACCTGGGGGAACAGGGGGCGGAGCCAAGGTTAGCATCAAAGAAGTCAAATAAATGTGTTACTGTTAGGTATCAGAACCGTATTGATGTTTTTAGGACGGACCCCATAGTGTCTCTCAATGATGCTGCTGGTGACCTCCACCCACTGAGCTTCGGGTGGAGCTTCCTGTCCCTCCGCCACCTCAGGCATCACTTCCTTCTTCTCCACAACATAGTTGGTCAGCTCGCTTCCACCATCGTCCAGCGGCGCATCCCAGTGCAGGTAACAGCACTCCGCCTTGATGTTGGACACGGTCACATTCCTGGGTGGGAGGGGCCGGTCTGAGGGAGGAGCAGAGGTCTGTTAGGATGCCATAACCTCTGACCCCTGTTCGGGTTCAGGTTAGTGTTATCCGGTGCGTGTAACGTACCCAGTACCATGACAAACATGGTGTGCTTGGCTGATCCCATGTTGTTGGTGGCGGTGATGGTGTAGCTGCCCCGGTCCCCCCTATTGGCTGACGGGATGGACAGCGTAGTCTTGCAGTTCAACCTGCCGGTCACCACCGTCTCCATCAGCAAGGTCTCTGTCGGCTTGGCGATCACCACATCATCCTTTGACCACTCCACCTTCGGGATGGGGAGGCCCAGGACATCGGCGGGAATCTCGATGGGCTCACCCTTCTTCACCGTAATGGAGTCGCCCTTGAAGGGTGTCAGCATGTGGACCTCAGGAGACACTAAAAGGGGTCGGGACGAGTAAATACATGGAATGGGTTCTAAAACAACACCTTCAGGTGATCAGAGCAAGACTCCAGGAAGCGGGCTTACCTTCATCATCCATAATGACCACCGCCAGCGGGATAGAGGGCTCACTCTCTCCCAGCGCGTTGACGCACTTGATCCTGAACTCGTACATCCAGGCGTCCTCCAGGCCCTGCACCGTCATGGTCAGGTCTGTGCACATCTCGGTGTTGCAAGGTTCAAAGGCCTGCTGGTCCTGCCTCTTCTTTTCCACAAAGTACCCGAGGACGGGGCTGCCGCCGTCGTCACGGGGCGGCTTCCAGGTCAGCGTGACAGAGTCGTTGGTCCGCTCAGTGTAGTGGAACTTCTCAGGATAGGAGGGGGGACCTGCACGATCCAGGAGTAATCGTTAGTCAGGGACGTCAAAGGATTTATAAGCATAAATCTGCTAAAAAATGTGAGCATAACATCAAAATCAGATCATTTTAGTAACACAATACTATAATTAATGTAAAGTAACACTGTAAATGTACATAACACTGAAAATACAGTCATTACAGTTGCAGGAAAACCAGAATGTATAACATTTGTAACATTTTGGTTTGTATTAAAAAATGTTTCAAATTTTAACACTTGTAACATTTTGTAATTTCAGATTTGTCAGAAGTTCCATGTCATTTTCTGCTGCAAAGATGTATTTTGATGCCATGATTCTGTTGCATATTACTTCCTGCATCACCAGCTGGTCACAGCCAATCAGACGACTTTAAAAAGTCTACAAACCTTATTTAAGCAGTCGGTAATAATTCTTGATAAAAATCCAAATCATTTTCATCACTGCAATGTCTTGAGCAAACATAAACTTCTGAATTGGGAAAATTTAATCGAATATGCAAATTTATGTCTGGTTTTTAAAATCGTACATGGTTTAGCCGCTCCACCGCTTAAACAGTTTATTGCTTTGAAAACAACTGAAAACACAACGACCCCGTGGCATTTTCAGAGAGACGCATCATGAAGTTAATAAAGAGTGCAGTCTTTTGGCCAGTCTGCCTTTTCAGTTCAAGCTGCACAATAATGGAATTCTACACCAGCACACATTAGAGCTCTCAAACCTAAAAAAAAAAATTAAAAATATTAGAGCTCTCAATACTAAAATAAATAAATAAATAAAAAAAATTAGAGCTCTCAATACCTTTAATTCATTTGCTAAGGAACTAAAGAAATGGCTGATAGATAATCAAATTTGCGAACACTGATTTCTGCATTTGAAGGGATTTGTTTATTCCTGTCAGATCAGGTAATATAAATGTCAGATCTGTCTTTTGAAATATGTGATTTTATGATAAGTGATTTTTTAGAATTGTTACTGATTTCTTGTTGATGTGTTTAGAAGTATTTTATGGATTTGTATTTTATGTAATGTATTATGTGGTTTAATTATTTTATATTGTAGGTAGCCATCTTGTCATCTTGGCATGGGACTATGGATGAAAATTTGCCAGGTTTGGCTAAATCTGGCAAATTTACATTTTACTGTTTATTAATGTGCACTGTCCCTTTGTGAGTAAATAAATAAGTAAGTATGAAATCAAAGAACCAGCACAGGTAAAACGCTGTCCTTACATAGAGGGTCCACAGCCTTGAGGGGTCCCACTTCTACAGGTGGGCCGATGCCATACTTGTTCTTGGCCATGACGCGGAACACGTACTCCTGGCCCTCCACGATGCCTGTGCACTCGCACTTGGATGAGATCGTTTCCACCGGCTGCCTCCACATGGGCCTGTTGGCATCTCGGCGCTCCACCAGGAAGCCAGTCAGGTTGCTGCCTCCGTCGTCCACGGGGTCGTCCCAGTTCAGGAAGATCATTTTGCGGGTGATCACCACAGGCTTCAGATCTGTGACGAGTCCAGGGACATCTGGGGACCAGGAACGAGGTCAAATAACAAAACAGCTGTTTGCCTTTTTCTTGGCCTCATTTCCACAAATCCTCCTGCAGGTTTTTTATTTTTAAATAAAAGGGCAAATTCCAGGAAAAGTAAAACTGTAAAAATGACTTTAGACGCCGTGATGAACTCACCCACGACCTCCACTCTGCTCCAGGCATTCTTGATGCCACTGGGGTTGCAGGCGCTAATCAGGTATTTGCCGCAGTCCTTCCTCTGGGCGTTCTGGATGGAGACGATGCTGATGTTGCCCTCAGTGAGGATCTCCACACGGTCCTTGTCTAGTTTTCCATCATCTTTGGTCCAGCTGATGAACGGGTAGGGTTTACCTGTTACGGTGGCGGGAACACGGAGTGTCTCTCCGGCTCTGACGATCAAACCGTTCTTGACGGACAAGTCCAGCTCGATGACTGGCATCTCTGCAGAGGGAACCAGCAACCAAAAACCAGATGGACAGAAATGAGAACATGCAGCTCAGCAGTCAGAATCCAGTCCACATATAAGATCCTGAATGTTTGGATCCATTTGAGATCACGGTTTATCGTCTGACCTGCAGGCATCCGGACAATCACGGTCTCTGTGTATCCAGGCGGTCCCTCTCCGGCATCGTTGCAGGCCATGACTCGGACCTGGTACTTGGCTCCCTCTCGGACCCCGTAAACGGTGAACGCTTTGGTCCTACAAGGACGCTCGGTGGCCCTCGACCAGTCCTTTGAATCCTTCGAACCAGCCATAGCCTACGGAACACAAAATCTTCACTCTCCCAACAAAGACTTTCAACTAAATCATCAATAACTCCTTAATTGAATTATGTTCAATTTTATCTCCCAATAAAATTAAACCAACAAAATCAGATTTTTTCTTTTGCACACTTTGTAGTGATAAGTAGAACTCAAATTCAGAAGAAAATCCGCCTGTGCCTGAAAAACTTTATCAGACCTTCTCCACATGGTATCCCAGGATCTCTCCTCCGCCGTCATCCTCAGGCGGATCCCACTCCACCTCGATGGAGTGGTCGGTGGTCGTTGCCACTCGGGCGACCGGAGGTCCAGGAGGCGCTGCAGGTCAGAAACACAGACTGCAATCCTGTTTGTCTCTGATCCAATAAATCTTTGTATTTATGTACATATTTCTCTATTTTGGCCCAAAAGGTGCCAAATACGATAATTAAGTGGGCTGGATAAATACTGAGCTATGCTAAGCTAAAATGATAATAGCTAAGTTAAAGGACCATACCGGCCATTTTGCATGTTTGAGCCTAATATATTCATTTTTCATACATGTAACGTTACTGACAATCATTTCCCAAAGCATACTACTGGAACGGTGAATTAAAAATGTTTTTCCTACCTTCCAGACCTCCATTGGTTTCAGTTCATTCTGCTATTAAAATCAACTTGTTGATACTGTAAACGTTCTTGGGATAGGTAATCCATCATCACCAACAAGACGTGTATTCAGGTTTTTTTAGAAGTTATGTAATTTTAGTGTTTAAGCTCAATAAAAAGCGTGGAGTGAATGTATGCCTCCACCGGGGAATATAGTCCCAAAAGAAGACCTGCGTTTATGGAAAAATTTAAAGGACCGTGACTTCATAAGGCTGTGTAACTATTAGCAGGAGAAACATGGATTTTTAAGGTGGGTGTATCACTTGAATATTTGATTTAGAAAGATTAGAGATTTAGCAAAATATCAGGAAAGCTGAAATACAGTTTTATTCTTTGGGAAATGATTGTCAGTAACGTAACATGTATGAAAATTCAATATATTAGATTCAAAATTAGTGGTATGGTCCTTTAACAAAAATACTAATTTATCTAAATACTAGATTACAAAGTTGCACATCCAACAAAATGTTAAGTATTCTAGTGAGGAAAGAAGTCCGTTTGCTTCCTGTAATAATTTACAGTAGGAGGAAGTGATTACCAAAAATGGCTGATATGAGGACCTTTGGTAACACAAAAACAGGAAACAGTTTTGTAGGATTTAGACCAGTCTACTATGATTGAGCGAGTACAGTATCCGTATCTGCTGAACCGACTAAATTATCCGTATCTGTATTCGTACTTGGATGGGTGGGGCTTAGATCGTTACTCTGGTTTTATTTATTTTTAAATGAACTGACAATGAAGACAGCAGGTAACAGCTGGCTGTCATGATGTATGTTTGTCATGAGGTTATAATGTGCACAAAATTACATTAGTAGCGAGCTGGCTAGTTAGCCTAGAAGCTAGTAGAAACGTGCGTTAGTGTCAGTATGTTGCGTGTGAATGTCCACAGTAATGAATGTGTGTTTGTTTAGCTGTGGACTGAGAATAATGTTGAGCTGAATCTGAGAATAGCTACTATAGCCAATAGATGCTACTATGCTAAACTATAGCTAATAGATGCTACTACGCTAAACTATAGCTAATAGATGCTACTACGCTAAACTATAGCTAATAGATGCTACTACACTAAACTATATCTAATAGATGCTACCACGCTAAACTACAGGTAATAGATGCTGCTATACTAAACTATAGGTAATAGATACTATTGTGCTAAAATATAGCTAATGGATGCTACTATGCTAAACTATATCTAATAGACGCTACTATGATAAAATATAACTAACAGATGCTACTATGCTAAAGTATAGCTAATAGATGCTACTTGTTAGTGTGGGCAGAGAAACTGTGAGTCGTGTAGAGAGGAGCTCTGTGATTGGCTGCCTGGACGATCACGCAACCATGTGACACAGCTAGTAAGAGCTGCCCAATCAGATTTCTTTCCTTCGAGTACGAATATTGACACATTTTACTCAGATGGTACTCGTACTTGTAAAAAGTGCATTATCCGTAACGGGTACTCGTTTCATCCAAGTACTCGGCTCGTCCCTAAGTCTACGTACAGATTCGGGCGTGAGGTGTCTNACTCGTTTCATCCAAGTACTCGGCTCGTCCCTAAGTCTACGTACAGATTCGGGCGTGAGGTGTCTTGGGCTCGGAGGGGTCGCTGAACTTCCCAGGTCCAGCCTGATTTTCAGCCGCTACCCTGAAGATGTAGGTCAGACCCTCCAGAAGTCCTTCCACAGTAATCTGCGTGTCCGGGGTCAGCTCTCTGCAGACCAGTACAGAAGACGAACACTCAGTATTTCCTGTTTGTTTGTAAGCTAACGAAAAGGCTAAGCTAACAACAACAGCAAGCTAACAAAAAAAAGAAAAATTATAAACAGAAAAACATTCTCCGTATTAAATACCTGTGTACTTCATGTTAACTCACCTGTTGACGCGTCCCCATTTCGAGCTGTTGATCTCACGGCGCTCCACCCAGTAGCCCACGATGGGGCTGCCGTTGTCGTTTGGTTGCTTCCAGGTGACCAACATGCTGTTTGCTGAGACGCCTTCAACCTCCGGCTTGTCAGGAGCCTCAGGAGGATCTGAGGAGGCCAGAGCAGTGTTAGCTTTACGAACACAAAGCTAATTCACCTTCTTCACAAACAGCTCCTCAAGTCAGAATAAATAACTGATGAAAAACTGTGTTTTAGCATTTTTAATTAACAAAACTGAATGCTAATAGATTTGTATTCTAACAAAAATATACTAAAGTAAAGAAAATGGTAATCTATTAAAAAAAATGGTACCTTAACAATGATTTTAAGCTAACAAAAGAGCTAAACTAAAAAAGCTAAGCTAACAACAAAGATATGCTAACAAAAGGCAAAATCGCTAAAATTCTCCAGTTAATAAAGCATTAAAAAATGCGATAATAATAATGTCTTTCGTACCAAAAGGATTCTTGGCGATCAGCGGTTTGGAGACACAGGCGGGCCCGGCGCCGTGCTTGTTCTCGGCGACCACCCTGAACAGATACTCCTTCTTCTCAATGAGTTTGGGGACCAGGAACCTGCAGCCCTTCAGCATGGACGTGACGCAGCTCCAGCCGATCTCCAGCTTGGAGTTGTCCTTCTGCTCCAGGACATAGTTCAGGATCTCGCTGCCGCCGTCGTCCAGAGGAGGGTCCCACCGGCACACCACCGAGTTCTTCCTCACCTCCTCGAAACGGAAGTTCACCGGAGGACCGGGAACATCTGCGGCGACACCGTCAGTCAGGANACCTCCTCGAAACGGAAGTTCACCGGAGGACCGGGAACATCTGCGGCGACACCGTCAGTCAGGAGATCTTTCTCAAGTTTATAATACGACTATTAACTTGACTCCAAACACTTCCTGGGCGGTTTTTGCTCCTGTCACATTTTTATCACTGTGGCTCATTTGTACCTGCAAGTCCTGCAGCTCTGTGGAAGCAGCACAATCATGGCTATATGCAGGAAGAACTCAAAAATGTCCTTGTGCAGTATAACACAGTTATAATGTCATAACTCATAAAAAAAGAAAAAAACTTAAGTTGAATTTCTTAATTTATTTTAAAAAATTGAAAAAAGATGTAATCTATATATACGACATTTTCCCAAGTGCCCACAAGTGTTACCAATACTGGAAAAATAAAATAAAAAATGGACTATACATGCTGAACTATTTACATTTTTACAACCTATAATCTCTATAATCAATAGGCTTAGTGTGGCAGCTACAGTCTGCATTCAGCCAATGACCCGCCGAATTGTTGTCATGTGACTGTTAAAGAGACCAGAGGTGCTCCAGGCTTGCTAGATGCGGCAAAAAACGCAGAATTTGTTGCTTTTTACAGAATTTGGATTGTACAAAGGGTTTATTTTTAGTGAATTTTTAAATGAGACATTTATAATAAAGTGATTTTGAGGAAATATCACTATTTTAAGCTTAGATTTGGTGACGTTTCCTTACGGAAGTGTTAGGCACGCATGGTTAGTTCAAGAACCGTCAGAAATTTGAAAACCCGACAATAATTTTGAATTTTAAAGTTTCTGGCTATGACAAATGGTGTAATTTTGGCGAATGTTTAAAAACATGCCTTTCAAACCCTCTGGTGGGTTTTGGGGTCCAGAGGGTTAATCACATATAAACTATTGCAACTATTTATTAATCTACAGTAAATAAACTGGTTTCTGATCTTTCTGAAGACACAGCACGTCTTTGAATATAAATATCCTGTAATGGCGTTAAACTGTTTTTATCTCTGAGCTGCTGATAAAATATCTCCTCGTTTAAACCGTAACAGCTTAGACCACGGTTTAGAAACCAGTGACCAGTTATGGTTATGCCAATCTTGGCATATTCCACAACTATATATGCAGACAAAAAAAAAAAAATTCAACATGTTAGAGGTCAACTTCCTGCCCTGACGACCACGCCAAGCTTAAACACGCCACCAGCTAAAGCTTATTTATCTGTTTATTTTTAGGTCCTGTGAAGATTTAATTTAAAAAAATACCGTCTACACTTCAAGCTGTGAAGTCTGCATAACATGATAAAAAACAAAAATAGAAATAAATCNTTTAGGTCCTGTGAAGATTTAATTTAAAAAAATACCGTCTACACTTCAAGCCGTGAAGTCTGCATAACATGATAAAAAACAAAAATAGAAATAAATCTGACCTAGCACATTGACCATGCAGGTTGCCGAGGCGATGCCGTGGTCGTTCTCCACCTTCACCGTGTAGACGCCGTGGTCGGCTCGGAACGAGTCCCGGATCATCACTGAGGACACGCCCCTTCGCCTGTTATCGATGGTTGCACGCTCATTGATCGTCGGGTAGTCCAGCTCCTCTGGCTCTGCCTCCTCTTCCTTCTTCTCTTCCTCCTTCTTCTCTTCTTTCTTCTCTTCTCCTTCCTTCACCTCTTCTTCCTTCTTCTCCTCCTCCACTTTTTTCTCTTCCTCCTTCTTCTCCACCTTCTTCTTCAGGGGTTTTTCCGGTCTCTTGCGGAGCGGCTCAGGACGGATCGCCTGTTTGTTCCAGTACCATGTGATCTCCGGGTACGGCGAGCCAGTGATGTTGGCGTCCAGGCAGATCTCGGTGCCTCGCTTCACGCTGAGGCCGGACTGAAGGCTGCCTCTTAGGAAAACCTTCGGCGGGTCTGAAAAGACAAGGAAAAATCACGGAAAAATAAGACAAAGTCATCAACAAAACCTCAGCACCTTAAAGGACCATGCCGATGATTTTGCATCTTTAAGCCCAATATATTCAACCTACATACACATTACATTACTACCGGTAAATATTAGAACTGTTTTTCCTACCTCCCAGACTGTCATTGGTTTCAGTTCATTCAGTATGACATAAAAATGACCGTTTAGAGACGTGAAACGTGCTGAGATAAATAATCATCACAGAGAACAACATGTAATTTTTTTTTTTTTTTTTGGCAAACTTTATTTAACTGACATGGAGCTGCATGGAAGACGATGTCTGTCTCCATCAGGGAATGTAGTCCCAGGAGAAGACGGCTTCTATTGAGAAATTAAAAATACCTGTGGCTTCTACAATCATGTCAGCGGGTGAAACATTGAATTTTAAGGTGAGTGTATCACCTGAACATTTGATTTTAAAGATTAGGAAATATTGCAAAATAACAAGAAAAATAATCTGGTTTTATGTTTTGGAACATGTCATCAATAGCATAGCTTGTATTTACTGGGCTTAAGCATGCAAAACCACTGGTATGGTCCTTTAAAGTGGTCTGACACTCGATTGAAACTGATCTGAAATGTATCTCGTGGCTTAGAACAGGTGTGAACTGGTCTGAAGCTGGTCCATGTAGACCAGCAGAACCTGGACTACTGTGGTCTCTCTGTTCCTAACCTGCAGTGACCCAAAGAGTCCAGCAGGTGGAGCTGTTTGCAAAGCTGAACATCAGTTGGCATCGAAGGACTGCGAAGATCTCTGCTGCTTTTAGGATTTGGTTTCTGACTTACCAATGGCGTCTGAGGCCTTGACGAAGGGCGTGGCGCGTGATGGCTCACTGATCCCGGCGGCGTTCTCAGCTTTGACCCTGAAGGTGTAGCTCTTGGCCTCGGTCAGTCCTCGGATGGTGTAGGACAGGATGGGAATCAGGAAGTCATTGCAGCGCTCCCACTTGTCCTCGCATCCCTTCTGCTGCCTCTCCAGGATGTAGCCCATGATCTTGATGCCGCCGTCGCACATTGGAGGCTTCCAGGTCAGGGTGATGGTGCTGGAGGTTGGGTTGTGAGTCTCTACGTCCAACGGTGGGTCGGGGGCGTCTGGAGGACAGGCGGATTACAGTTAACTGAAGTCACAAAGCTTTGAAGAACTGGTGTGAACCTCAAAGTGGACTAAAACAGAACCGTTTTTGTGTGTCGTATTAAATCTCGCCTTACGTTTCTGGTCCTCGGCGATAACGGGATTGCGGAGCTCAATGAACTCTCCTCCACCGACCTTGTTGATGGGTTGAACTCTGAAGTAGTACTCTGCGTTGAGGATCAGGTCTTTGACGTTCCAGCTTAGCTTGTTCTCTCCGGACATCATGTTGATGTAGGTCCTCCTGCCAGCCTCGCGGCGCTGAGAGGAAAAACATGAGGTCAGATCTTAGTTCTGGTTCAGGTCTTCTTCACATCAGAGTCTAAAAAAAAACGGTTCTGTTTCAGACCTGCAGGATGTAGTGCAGAATGGGGGTGCCGCCGTCGTAGTCTGGAGGGTCCCAGGTCACCTTACAGGAACTCTTAGTGATCTCTGAGGCCTGGATCTCCTTACAGGGACCAGGAAGACCTGAACACAGAGGGACAGAAGGATAAACGCTTTAGGTGACGAGTCTTAACTTAATAAATACTAATAATTTGGTAAAATCAAGCGTTTTTTTGCACCGATGACTTTGACGTTGATGGTTCCACTGGCGGCTCCCAGTTTGTTCTCCAGAGTCACTTTGTACTGTCCTGCATCAGCATGAACGCAGCTCCCAACCTCCAGATGGCAGGACACGTAGTCCTTCCTGTTTCAAAAAGACAGAACAAAAGACTTTTTAATGTTACGTCATCCTTTATCAAACGATGAAAATGTGTCTGAATGGCCCTGAAACTGGTTTCAAACTGGATCCGGTCTGACAGATCCGATGATGCAGATCTCATAATAATTCTGGTTCAGGATTTTAAGAACTGATGGTGGCTTGTTGAAGACTCGGACCTGAAGACGAGTCTTTCGTCCTCCTTCAGCTCCTTCCCGTCTTTGTGCCAGGTGATCCTGGGAGCAGGAACGGATCTGAATGGAACCAGGATCTGCATCTTCTCTGTTTCCACCACCACCAGATCCAGAGTCTGAAACTCCAGGCTGGGGTTACCTGGAAACACAGACAGTCACTTCTCATTTTACTGTTATATAGAAAAGGGATGACTGATAAATTCTGAGCCTAAAATCATCACCTATTTTTCTGCCCATTGGGTCAGGTTCAGAAATGATCAATCAACCCTCAAACACATTTTACTTAAAGTGACAGCGACAGTTTTTAATTTTATAAAACTTTCATAAAGACTGATTGATTGATAAGTTCTCAGCCTGACCTATAAGGACAGTTCCTTTTGTGTCAGGCTCAGGACTTATCAACCCTTGTATCAGATATGATTATTATTCTTGAACATCTTGAACGTCTTACAGTCGGTGTCCTTGGCAAAGACCCTCTCAGAGATGTCAGAGGGCTCGCTCACGCCGACGCCATTGATGGCCCGGACTCTGAGGATGTACTCCTTCTCGGGGACCACGCCCTCCTCCACGCGGTACTTCAGCTCTTTGACGGGACGAGAATTCACCCGCATCCACCTCTCCGTGCCAGCCTCGCACATCTCGATGTGGTACCCGGTGATGGGGCTGCCTCCATCCCTCTGCGGGGGCTTCCACGCAATGGACAGGAAATCCCGACTGGCTCCGGTCACGTGCAGCTCGAGGGGCGGAGATGAGACACCTGGACCAATCAGCAGAGATTCTACTTAAAGTAATTTCTGCTTTCAGTCATTTTGTACAATTGAATTTAATCTCTTAGTCGGAAAAGTCATCAGGTTCTCAAAAGAGAATTTCTGTCATGTGAGTCTGTTAATGAGGTAGAATATATTTGGTATAAAAGACAAGTCCAGAATAGACATGAAAAGTCCTGAAACAGTTCATATTTATTAACTATCGATAAAGCTATTAGCTGTATTTATTTTACAAACTGTCGTGTAGCCTCTGATTTCATCTCGGCTGAACGACCTGACCTGTCGGATCTTCGATGGTCAGGATCTCAGTGGGTTCGCTCGCATGTCCCACGCCGGCCTCGTTCTCAGCGCAGACCTGGAACTGAACTTCAGTCCCCTCGATGACATCGGTCACGCGGTACTTGCAGTCTGGACCAGAAGTCTTCGCGCACCTCACCCAGCGAGTTCCCATCCTCTCCTTCTTCTCTATGCAGTATCTGAAACGTCACAAACCGCCGAAAAATCAGTCCAGCTCCAGAACTTCTTCAGGTTTTAGTGACTTAGAAACAGTAAATTATTTATGGAATGGTGCTTCAAACGTGTTTTTACTTGAGGATGGGTCTGCCTCCGTCGTTTTTGGGAGCCTCCCACTGCAGGTCGACGTATCGTTGAGTCACGGAGGCGACAGTCAGGGCGTACGGCGGCCCGGGAGTCGCTGCAAACCAACAAACATCGTTTACTTCAGAAACAGATTCTCTGTCTTAGTGAAGATTTTACTGACGATATGGAGTCTGATCTGACAGTGTAGCTGGCTGAACGTTGCTGCAACGTTCCTGCAGCTATAAATTGTTTCGTGTTGAGTCTAATTTTAAAGCAAACTAGAAGGTGCAGCTTCTGAAGAAACTGCGGGGTGATCGCACGCCGAACCCACCGCTTGAAGCGAATGCTTGAAACTGAAAGTTGCTTGAAAAGATGAAAAAGTTTGAATAGTAGTAAAATAGTATAACAAATGATAAGTGAGCTGAAATAGAAGTGAATCCATTGCGAATGTTCTGCATTCAGTTTAATGAGGAAATTTAAAGGTTAAGTTGAAAAAATGTGCTGAAATGAAGTTGAATATTTTGAAAAGTATGAAATATATGAATATTCTGTTTACAATTCTTAAAGTACACATCAAGATGAAGACTATAAAGTTGGCTTGAAGTTTCTAGGTTGAAGTATGTGGAAGTAGTTGAATACCAAAAAAGGACAGAAAGATAATAATATAATAATAATAATAATAATAATATAATCCTACTACTACTACTACTACTACTACTATAAATAATAATAACAATAAAGAATTTTGGTTGAAGAGAACGTAGGGTTGATTGCTGTGCAATCACCCCTACATATTATTCTTCTATAATTAACAATAATTCATCCATAACAGAAGGGAATGTGACTTACTAAACGTGTCCTTAGCCAGCACGGAGTCTTCCAGCTCGCAGAACGGGCCGACGCCCACGGCGTTCTCGGCGGCGATGCGGAACACGTAGAGCGAGCCTTCGTTGAGCGGCGTCACCGTGTATGTCAGCTCCTTGACGGTGGTGTCCACAGCCTGCCAGCCTTTACGCCGCACGTCCCGCTTCTCCACCACGTAGTTGGTGATGGGAGAGCCGCCGTCCCGCTCGGGGACGGTCCACTTCATGTCCGCACTGTTCCTGCAGATGTTGGTGACCTCCAGCCAGCGAGGAGCTGTGGGCGGGTCTGAGGACAGGAAGAGGATGGGAGGTCAGAGACGTGTCGGTGCTGCAGATCTACACGCTACTACTTCAGATTCCCAACACACAAACAGCATCTGAGCTAATTAAAGCTAATTAGCATCGTTGTGAACATCACTAAGCGCTAACTGACAGGCTGGACGTACTGAGTCGCTCCTTGCACAGGATGGGGTCGCTGGGCTCGCTGGGCTCGCTCTCTCCGGCCGAGTTGACTGCCCGGACCCTGAAGGAGTACTCCTGTTTCTCCATTAGGCCCTTCAGGAAGTACTCCAGGGCATTAATGTTGTCGGTCACGCGGATCCAGTCTGTCGTTCCGCTCTTCAGCATCTCGATGACATATCCCTCGATTTTGGCCCCGCCATCATGCTCAGGTTTGGTCCACATCAAGAAGCAGGACGTCTTGGCAACGTCCTTCACCGTGGGCTTACCGGGAGGCCATGGAGGATCTGGAACGATGAAGGATGGAAAAGGATGGAGGTTAGGACCGACAACAAGACTCCACCTGATTCTGGATGTTGACCGTATCTAACTACTGGATGAGAGATACTCAGAGGTACCGATGGGATCTTTGACGAGGATCGGCTCCGTCTCTTTGCTGGGTTTTCCTGTTCCAGCCAGATTCTCAGCCAGGACTCTGAACTTGTACTTCTTCCTGGTGGGAAGACCTTTCAATCTGCGGAGAAAAACCCAGGCATGTCAACAGAATTATAAACCAATCAAAACCCAGCCAGAGAAACGTCTTCCTGACATCATGTTGATGCAGGGCTCAGATCTAAACCGAAGCGTTCTGTGATTTTGGTGAAATCTTCACATTTCTCATCTACAGTTCAGACTTTTCACTTTAACATCAGCAAAATGTGATCAGAAGTAATTTCAAGAAATCAGGAAATTAAAAAAAAACAGGAATAAACCCAAAAAAATCATGTCTGGAAATAAAGGTTAAAAGTCAGGAGTAGTGATAAAATGCTTTTATTCTGAAAAACAACCTTAAAGAGCTGGAATAACCCTAAAACCATGAGGAATACTTTTGTAAATCCACGCATATTTGAGAGTTTGAGACTCATTCAGACTTTTCCAAGCTAATTTCAGTTAAAAACAAGCTTCAGAGAAACAGACCAATCACAGCTCATTTCAGGTGTCACCTGGTCTCACACACACCTGTAGTTGGTGTCTTTGACTGGCAGCTTGTTGCATCTCATCCAGCGGTCGTGGTCGGGTTCGTACCGCTCTACCCAGTACCCGGTGATGGGACTTCCTCCGTCCTCCTCGGGCTCGTACCAGTTGAGGGTCAGCGAGTCTTTGGCGACATCTGACGCCTCCAGCTTGTAAGGCGCTCCGGGAGCGTCTGCAGGAAGAAGAGTCACATTTAACTTCCTGAAACCAGGACAGTATCGTCCTTAAACTTCAAAAGCTAAAAGACCGACCGAACAGGTATTTGGCAGTGATGGACGGGTGCTCGGCAAACACGCCCACGCCGAACTGGTTCTCAGCAAAGACTCTGAAGATGTAGTCCTTGAATTTGACGAGGCCCATGGCCCTGTAGGAGGTCTGTTTGACAGTGGAGGACAGGCAGTGCCAGATCTCGCTGTCGGTGGCTCTGCGCTCAATGATGTAGTTTGTGACTTTGGAGCCGCCGTCGTCTCGCGGAGGATTCCAGGCCAGGAAGCAGGACTCGTTGGTGATCTCGGAGATGTCAAAGGCAGCTGGAGGACCAGGCTTATCTATGGGGAGTTAACATTAAACTTATATTACTTAATATAATTTTACATTAATAAATTGGTCCTACGTACACGGGGGTCCTGTGGAGTCTTGACTTACCGAGGATGTTGACATCTACGGTGGCGGTGGCTCGGCCACAGCTGTTGGTGGCCTCAATGATGTAAGTGGAACTGTCGTCCCTCTTGGTTTTGGAAATAATGACGATAGAGTGTCCAAGTTTGGTTTCGATGGAAATTCTGTCATCTGGTTTGAGGACCAGGTCTGCCTTGGTCCACTTCACTTGGGGTTCAGGTTTTCCCTTCACCTCCGCAGGGAGCTCGATCCTGCTGCCAGCCTTGGCTGTGAGACCAGCCAGTAGTTTGGCATCCAGCTGGATCTCTGGAGGCTCTGCAGGACCAGGAAGAGACCAACTGAGACTTTATGGACCAATCAGGACTTTACTTTGATCAGAACTTAACAGCCCAGAGAAGTATGAATAGTTGATTAGTTAACTAAAAATCAGGAGCTTTGATATGAATATTGATTACCTCAGCATAAATAATCAATGAATAAAGAAATGTTGGATTATGTTCTTGCCTTTGGGGTCCACAGCCTGGATCTCATCTGTGGCCTTGCAGGGCTGGCTGGCTCCCAGCCGGTTCAGGGCACGGACTCTGTAGGAGTACCACTGGCCCTCAGTCAGGCCGGTGACCTGGAGCTTCGTCTCAGGGACCAGGTCCCCGCAGGACTCCCACTTATCTCTTCCTCTCTGGCAGCACTCCACGTTGAAACCTCGGATGCCACTGCCACCGTCATACTTCGGGGGCTCCCAGGTCAGGAAGATCCCGCTGGCAGATTTATCTCTCCACCTCAGGTTCTCTGGAGGATCTGGGACCGCTGGAGGGGAAAACAGAAACCTGTCAAGGTTCTGGACTGAGGATCAGGATTTTCAGATGAACTTTACTCATTATTTATAACTGGACTGTTTAAATCTGTAGATGAATCTGGTTTGTGATCTGAATTTGGAGTCGACTCTGGACACGGATCCGGTTAAACAGTCAGTTTGAATCTGGACATACTGGCAGGAGACAAGACGTTGACGGGCTCGTCGATGTAGGCCGGCTCTCCTGGTCCACATTTGTTGCAGGCGGTGACCCTGAACAGGTACTCCTTCCCTTCAACCACGTCGGTCACCGTAAACTCCTGGTCCTGGATCCCTGTGACCACCTGAGACATGGGAGAAGTTTTCCTGTTTACCTGTCACCCAGACAGTCTTTCACTCGACTCCTGGACTGATCGGTCCTACCTTGACCCAGGTCTTACGGGACACGTCACGCTTCTCCACCTGGTATCCGGTCAGAGGACTTCCTCCGTCGTGCTCCGGAGCCTCCCAGGTCAGATGGACGTGCTGCCTGGTCACCTCCAGGACCTTGAAGTCTTTGGGAGCGCTGGGTGCCGCTGGAGGTCAGAGGTCACACAAACACAAACATACATTTAATTTAAACTTTGTGTTGTTTTTTTTTTTTTTGTTGTTATTCTAAACTGTTTTCATTTTTTTTTTTTTTTTTTTGTTACCAATGACGTTGACATCGATGTCTCCGGAGACGGATGTGACGTCGTTCTCCAGCTGCAACGTGTACATTCCTTTATCTGGACGCACGCTTGGCGTGACCCTCAGCTCCGTGTACGTGCTTTTAGTTGTCATGGAGACACGCTCGTCAGCAGACGTCAGCTCCTTGTCTCCGAAGGTCCACTTGGTGGTGGGGGTGGGGTACCCGGTGATGGGGACTCTGATGGTGAGAGGCTGGGGGACGATGACCTCCAGGCCATCTTTAAAGGCGCTCAGGTCAAAGGTCGGACCCACTGCGGAGGGCAGACAGGAGCATGATGGGCAAACACAAGTTTTACCGATTTTACAGAGAATTTTGTGACATTTGGCAAATTCCAGGATTTATTTCTTATATTTAATCTGAAACTGCACTGATCAGTTTGCTGCATTTCCCAGAATGCTTTTCAACACAACCAGAACATTAACAGAACTTTTCTCAGCTGAAACAAACACCGCAGCAAAGTTTGAGCAATGACAAAAATATGAAAAACTCAGTAATAATGTTAAAGAGTTGACAGTAAAAAGGTAAAACCCGTGGCCGTCTCACCGTGGGGGTCATCGGCCAGCAGGGGGCCGACGACATTCGACGGCTCAGAAACTCCAGCAGCATTTTCAGCAAAAACTCTGTAGTTATACTTCAGTCCGTATTTCAGACCAGAAACCTGGAACAGCAAAAGCCAGAAACAGCGAGTCCCGCTGAATAACCAGGTAACTTTACTTGAACAGAAACCTGAGAAAAACCGTTAAAGAGACTGGTTTCCTGTCCCTGACCTGGACCGCGGACGTACCTTGTAGAAGAGGTCTGGACACAGTCTGGCGTTGCACCGCAGCCATTTGTCGGTTCCTTCCTCGCAGCGTTCAACGATGTAGCCGGTGATCACACTGCCTCCGTTCCTCAGAGGGGTCTCCCAGCTCAGCTGCACCGAGCTCTTGTTCTGGTCCTGCCAGACCAGGTTCAGGGGGGGGCTGGGACATTCTGCAGGGGACAGACACACTTTAACCAAAAGACTTTACAGGAGGGATGCCAACATTTTATCATCTTTATCTTTTGCACTGCACGGTGACAAAAGTTGATTAAAATATCACAGCGTAACGTGTTTGGAACTTCGTGCAGGTCTACGATGACCTGAAGGATTTAAAACCGCCGATCATCACGATGAGAGGTCACTCAGGACTCACCGATAGGGTCCATGATCTTGAAGGGATGCGAGGCGGCGCTGGGTTTGCCCTGGCCGGCTTTGTTCTCAGCTCTGACCCTGAAAATGTACTCCTTGTTCTCGATGACGTCGTTGACCACGGCACTGAGCTCGTCGGCTTTGGTCTCCTGGACGGCGGACCACTTCACCGACGTCCTGTCGCGCAGCTCGATGACGTACGCAGTGATGGGAGAGCCACCGTCCGACTCTGGAGGCTCCCAGGAAACCATGCAGCCAAACTTACTGACATTTCCGATGATCACGTTAAGAGGAGCATCAGGTACGTCTAAGACAAACAGAGGAACAGGAAACGAGGAAAGTCATTTCTGGGAAATAAAGGACAAGTTCACTAGTTTTAACCCGGACTTTATTAAAATAGTTTGGCTTTACATAATTCCCAAATGCTGTAGTAGTGGGCGGGGCCTTTCTTAAGAGACGGGCTGTCCCCTTTCATTGTAAATTCTGTGAATTTTAATGGAATCACTGTGATTGGAGGTTGTCTGATCAGGACCTGAAACACCTATCCCGTACTTCCTGGACCTGTGAATCCCTCACAACTCTCTGCTGATGATTTAGTCTTATAACCTGTCTGTCCAGCAAGGATCAACTGTTGGACAACTTCCACCTCAACAAACACGTCTCCAGCATTCTGCAGTCTTTTGATCCACATTCCGTTTCTGTATCCTGGTTTTTAAGCTCAGATGACGTATTTACGTCCAGAAAAAAGATTTAATTTAGGATTAAACTGATAAAACCACAAATCACTCTTACCAAACTTGTTCTTGGCCTGGACAGGTTTGTCCGTCTCCACGTTGGGTCCGCTGCCGACCCGGTTTCGTGCGCAAACTCTGAAGAGGTACATGGAGTCTTTCTGCAGTCCGGTCACCGTGTACTCCGGGCTCTCCGTGCGGTCCGTGGCCAGAGTCCACGTCTTTCGCTTCACGTCGCGTCTCTCCACCATGTAGCCGGTGACCTTGCTGCCTCCGTCGTTCTCCGGCTCCTCCCACGCCAAGCTGACCTCGCCATCAGCGGTGTCAATCACCTGCAGGTTCTTCACAGGACCTGGGACGTCTGAAGATGGGGCATGATGGGAAAAGGTCAGCGTTGTTTTTTTTGGTAACCCTCATTTAAAAGCCCACGTTTAAGAAGAAGTTATGTCTAAAAAAGTGTCAGTTACCGATGACATCCAGCGTGATGAAGGCCTCTCCCTGACCGTGTTTGTTCTTGATGATGACCTTATACCGGCCCTCGTCGGACTTCTTAGGGTCCTTCAGCCGGAGCTCGGTGCGGTCTGCTGAGGNCCTTATACCGGCCCTCGTCGGACTTCTTAGGGTCCTTCAGCCGGAGCTCGGTGCGGTCTGCTGAGGTGTGGATCTGGTCTCTGGGCAGGCTCAGGGTGTCGTACAGCCAGTCCGCCTCGGCCTGTGGGTAAGCGCTGTAGGGAACCACCATGGTGATGGGCTTTCCGGCGTCTGTCGTGTAGCTCTGGTCTGTGGTCTTAATCTGAGGCACCGCTGGAGGAAGAGGAGGAGGAAGACCATGTCAGAGACCACATCAGAACCAGAACAGCATAAAAAATGAACCCTGGGCTTAAAGTGACACGTGGATTCCTAGTGACGAGCTTAAATCCAGGAGAATCTGGACTAAAGATCGTTTACCTGCCAGCTCCATTTTGGCCTTGGCGTCTTTGTCCTTGACGATGATCCTGTACTCTCCCTGGTCACGAGGTCTGATCTCACAGACCTGTAGTCGATGGACTTTACCCTCACTCATCATCTGGTATTTGTCTCCCTGGACCACCGTCATGTTGTTTCTCAGCCACTTCACCTCCACTCTGTCTTTGTTCAGCTCCACCTCGAAGACCACATCTGATCTGGGAGGCTCGAACACGTCCTGAGGAGGTCTGACAATCTCCACCTGAGTCTCTGCAAGACCAAACACAGAGATCCGTCTAAGTTTCGGTCTGAGCCGGATCACAGTCAGGGTTCAGGTGGAAGAGCTCACCTTCTACGAAAAGCCGGGCTCTGGACTTCTTCTCATCCACTTCGCAGGCGTACTCACACTCGTCGTCTGGTCGGCACTCTTTGATTCGCAACGTGCAAATCTTGCCGTCTTTTTCGAATGTGTATCTGGAAAATAAAATATTATCTTTTCAGAAATTAACCTGAACAGAGTTTAAGTCCAGCAGAGTTTCCTGGTGTCCTGCGTCGTTCTACCTCGGTCCTTCTCTGATCTCGCGTCCGTCTCTGTACCACTTGACATCTGCCTTCTCTTTCGTCAGCGTGCAGGTGAATTCTGCGTCTTCGAACTCGGTGATGGTTTGGTCTTTCAGCTGCATGGTGAAGTCGGTTGGCGCCTCGCTAATGATCAGCTCGGCCGTGGACTTGTCGTCACCAGCAATGGCAGTGTACTCGCCCTCGTCGGCCATGGTGCAGTCTTTGATGGTCAGCATGTGCTTGTCTTTGTCCACCTTGTAGACGACGCGCTTGCTGAAGGTGACGTCCTTGCCACCCTTCATCCATTTCAGGGTGGCGTTATGTCGGTTGACCTTGCAGGAGAAGCTGACTGTCCTCTTTTCCTGGGTGTCAACATCCTCCAGAGGGACAATGATCCTCAGACTCTCCTCTGGACAAAAAAAAGTCATCATGTGTTAAAACCACGTGGGACAACGTACACTTTAGAAAGTGAAATAAGACGAGTTGTCCTGAAATAATAATTCCCGCAGGTCTTTAGTTTTTGTTAAAGGTTGTTTCCTACTTTTAGTCCTGGTTTGTGAGGTTATTCATCACTTTCAAATGTCATTCCCTAATTATTCACAACTTTTCACAGCAACTTACGAATATTCAGATTCTGAACCCAAATATTGAACCATGGTGATCAAGTTAAACGTTTTCTTACAAGCAAAAATAAATGTTCAGACATAATCCACAGAAGCTCTAAAACATGAAAATCCAGATCAACCATGTTTTTAACTAAGACACTGAGAGTTCCGTTGGGCTGCAGCGTGTTCTGACCTTTGACCGTGAGGCTGCAGGCACTCTTGGCCTGTTCTCCTCTCTGATTGGTCAGATTGATGCTGTAGCCGGCTTCGTCTCCTTTCTGGGCGTCCTTGATCCTGAGGGAGAAGACGTTGTCTCTCTGCACCATCACGTACTTGCTGCTCTCAAACAGCGTCTCCTCGTTCTTCAGCCACTTGGCCTTCGCTCCCTCTGTGTTCACCTCGCAGTTCAGGACTACCTCCTGGCCCTCTTTGGCCTCCGTGTCCTTCAGCGGCGTGATGACCTTCAGTTTCTCTGGAGACACGATAAAGAGACACCAGTGAGACAACAATACACCAAAACGTTTGAAAAGCCGTCAGTAGGAGGAGATTTTAGGATTTGCAGAGATATTTCTGCTGTAACAAAATCCAGGAATGAACCTTTAAGTCCATTTAAAGCCCTTTTTCTTTTAAAAGCCTGTTTGCTTTTCTTATTGACAATGAGGATGTCGTTATTTTTTTTACAGCATGATTGACAGAGACATACCGTGCACAATGAGGTCGGCGCCGGCCCTGGTGGCGCCGATCATCACCACGTAGCTGCCCTCGTCTTTAAGCTCACAGTTCTTGATGACCAGCGTTCTCTTTTTGCCGTCGCTCACCATCTGGTATTTGTCTCCAGGCTGCAGCTCTGTGTCGTCTTTCAGCCATTTGACCTCAAATGTTTCCTTGGAGACGGAGCAGATGAACTCCGCCTTCTCACCCTCCACCACTTCCTGGCTACGAGGCCGCGAGATGAACTCAGCGGCCAGTTCTGATGAAGACGAAAGAGAACCAGAGATCAGAGGATGATAAAACCTGAGTCTGGTTTATTTAACAGGTCGCTGCTTTCCACCGTTAAAATTCTCTGACATTCTCACCGTTAATCTTCAGGGTTCCGCTGGTTCTGATGGACGGACTCAGTCTGCAATTGTACTCTCCAGCATCGTCCATCTTCAAGTCCTGGATGAGGAGGATCCTCCTCTTTCCGTCTACGATCTGGTCATAGCGGCCCCCTTCCGGCAGTTCCTGGTCTCCTTTGTACCAGGTGACATCGGCGCTGGGTTTGGACACCTCGCAGATCAGCTTCACACTGTCCGTCTCCGTTCCTTCGACGTTGGACAGGTTCTTGGTGAACCGTGCCTCCTCCTCTGCAACAAAGAAACCGCCACAGGTTTGTTGTTGAGTCCAAAAGACTCCATCACATTCTGATTCAGGTTCATAATTTGAAGGTCGGACTTACCGACGACAGTCAGCATGCCGGAGGATTTGGAGGTCTTTGTCTCACATTCATATTCAGCTTCATCGTCAAACACAGACTTGTGGACGATGAGGATGTGTTGGACTCCTTGGGCAATAATTTCATATTTCTTCCCCTTTCTAATCTCACTTCCGTCCTTAAACCAGCAGACCTGCAGCACAGCCAGACTGTTACTTTCATTCACTGAAATGTGGACATAAAGAATAAAACCCAGGTGTGTTTACCTTAACGTTTTCTCTGGAGACTTCACACTCAAACCTGGCAGACTCCTTCTCTCTGACCTCAACATCATGCAGCGGCTTCGTGAACTCGACATGTGGAGCTGTTGGACAAACATTTTAACAACATTATTTATACAGAATTCCCTTAACTCTTACAGATCCTTAACCCTAAGGGTCCAGGTTTTCCCTGACATTAGAGAGGACTCCCTTAATGCCTCTGAGGTTTCATTAAGTCCAAAGAGGGGTCACCTGTCTCTAAAGAGTTAAGGGGTCGCCTATCTCTAAAGAGTTCAGGGGTCGTTTAGCTCTTTTGGAAAGATTATGTAAGAGGAGTTTTTAACTCTTTGGGTTCGTTAGCGTTCCGTATTAATTAGCCTCCCGGCTGTACTCACGTTCGACGCTGAGGAAGCAGGAGGTTTTGAAGTCTTTTGCATCACAAGTGTACGTCCTGGAGTCATCCAGGGTGCAGTCATGGATGACCAGCGCCCTCTTGCGGCCGTCAGCGATCATGTCGTACTTCTTTGTCTTGCGGATCTCCTGCCCGTCTCTGAACCATCGCACCTCCGCGTTCTCTCTGGAAACTTCGCACTCTAGAGTGGCGGTGGCCTCCTCCTCCACCATCTGGTCCTCCAGAGGCTTCGTGAACTCCACCGGCAGCTCTGAACGCCACGAAAACAACAATGCCAGCATTAATAGAATACTTTACAGCAGATTACAGCAAGACTTGATTAAAGACCAGTAAAATCCATAGTCCAGCAGAGTCCAGCAGAGTCCAGTAGAGTCCAGCAGAGTGGGACTTACCTCTGACAGTGAGGTTGGCCTCAGTCTGGAAGTCTTTGACAGCGAGTCGTACGAGTCCCGCTTCATTCATCTGGACGTTCCTCAGAGTCAGGCTGTGGACTTTACCCTCTGCCCTCAGCACCGCCTGACAGGTTAACACAAAATGAGGTTTAACCTCCTGACCTGAGAGTTTAATTTCTGCCCTCAACTCTACCTGACAGAATAAGATAAAAGTTTTTTGTTTTTTTTTACCCTGATCATCAGCTGTCAGGTTCACACAGACTTAGCCTGAGTCTGTACGTCTGTGAAGGTTTATGTCATCCAGGTAGGCAGATGTCTGAAAGGTCAAAGTTCATTTGTTGGACTGAAAGCCTTCTTCAGGTGTAACTGGTGTGGGGGATGGTATGATGCATATGATGCACAGGTCCATCCACGGTGGGACATGGACAATATGGACAGGTACTGTGTGTAACTGTTCCCTCAGCGCTGCCTGTCAGGCTCACAGTCAGCTGAGTCCTGACAGCTGAAAACGAATGCAGGCAGCAGCTTGCCTCCCCAGCTTTAAACTGCACGACCTCTGACCCCTGATGCATTACTTTACCACACACACACAGAGCAGAACCCAGGCTGATACCGGGACTAAAAATATCCTTCAAAATGGTTCAGCTTGTCAAAATAAAATAAAAAATATTGTTTACTTACAAAAGATTAGCAGCTAAATTGAAAAAAAGCAAAATGCAAATTTAATCAGAATAATTAGTCAGACTTTAAATATTTAAACAAATCAGAATAATTAGTCAGACTTTAAATCTTTAAACAAATCAGAATAATTAGTCAGACTTTAAATCTTTAAACAAATCAGAATAATTAGACTAAATCTTAAAACTCAGAAACTTTACAGCATAAACCAGAATTTAATCAGGATTAATAAATCCTGATTAAACAACTGAGGTGTTAAAAAACATTACAGGGAGGGGCTGTGTGTGTGTGTG
>VXCM01001542.1:0-15562 GCA_014773175.1 Lucifuga dentata | reverse complement strand
TGTGTGTGTGTGTGTGTGTGTGTGTGTGTGTGTGTGTGTGTGTGTGTGTGTGTGTGTGTCTGTGCATGTGTGTGTGTGTGTGACTGATCATTTTTACTACATAAACATCAACACAGACTTTAGGTTAAAGTCTGTTCAGACTGGTTTTAATTTTAGTTTAAATCAGATTAAACCCCATTTTACTTCATTTAAAAACGTTAGTTGTTTTAGTTGTTTTATATTTGATATATTTGAGTATATTTTGTTTATTTGATGTGTTTTAAATTGGGTTTGTTCATTAAACTGAGTTTGATAACATTTTAAGAGCGTAAACATTTTGATGTTATTAAAAATGATCTGAGTTTTACTGAAACAGTTTCATTTAAACTTGAACATTACATTTTATTCTAAATTAAAGATAAAAAGAAAAAGTAATCCTTAACACAGATACACAAATAATTTTTATTTTTGATATTAATTTTAATTTCTTTTTAATTTGTTTTAGATTTGTTTTGTTTTCACCTAGAAAATAAATAATTGGCGGAGTATTTCTAATTTAATGTTAATTTAATGTTTTTAAAATTCGTGAAGTTTTCAGCAGCAGATTATGAAACTTTTATTCTGAAAGGATCCAGATCAGGTTTCCTCAGAGATCAGGTTACAGCTGATAATCAAACCAATCCTCCGTTGTGATTGGCTGATAATTCCAGGTCCGGGCTCCCAGGGGCCCCCGGTTTCAGCTGGAAAGTTTGGGGTTTTTCTACACGCAGGTTTTGAGCTGGAAGCCGTGAGCGTTTCCTGTTACCACCTGCCGCTCCGACACGGATAAAAATAACCAGGAAACGCTGGCGGGGCAGAACGCCTCCTGCTGCTCCGCTTTATCTGAAAACCAGGATCGAATACTCAGCTGGAATCCTGGTCCCCTGGCAGGCCCTTATAAGAAGAAAATCCACAGGCTGGCTCCCAAACATTTGTTCAAATCCACTAAGAGGGGTCTCGGTCCAGACCTGGACTCACGTCCTCAGACTCTTAAAAGTTTCACTTCATCTTCTGATCTTATAATTTTATTTAATAAATTAAAGTAAAATATAAAATCGTGATGTTTGATTTTTGTTTCTTGGCCTGAAACAGTGAAAATGTGTGAAAAGGTTCTGTGACCTTTGACCTGCAGCAAACAACAACCAGCCCTGTCAGGATGTGATTTAAATCAGGATCATTTCTAAAAGCTGCCTGCAGGTCCTGAGTTTTAAGGGGGACAGAAAGTCTGGTTTGGGGCCATGAGACTTGAGGACCTGGTCTGTGCTGGACTTACCCTGTCGCTCGGTTCCAGCTTTGTACTCCCCAGGAACCAGTCGACGGCGATGCCTTCGTATGACAGCTCGCACTCAAAGGTGGCGCTCTCCCCGGCGGTGATGGCCACATCCTGCAGAGGCCGGACCAGGCCGATCACACGTGCTTTGGATTGGGGAGAAAACATGGCGGTTAGTGAGCCCCCCTCCTCCTCCTCCGCCAAAAATCAGATCAACAGATCCCAAAACCCCCACACGGCCTCAGCTAATCCTCAAGAGCCGATCCTCATGGTGCGGCTGAGCAGGCTGGCGNACCCCCACACGGCCTCAGCTAATCCTCAAGAGCCGATCCTCATGGTGCGGCTGAGCAGGCTGGCGTCAGGACGCCCTCAGGACGACTGAAGCTGCAGGACCTGGACTCTGGCACTGGGGGGGACGCGCTCATTAGCATAACCAGTGAGGGATGGGGTCATGTCCTCCCCCTGCCAATCACTGGAAACCTGCTCTACATAAGGCATGCGGCTTCGAAAATAACCGAGCAGCCTGATTGGCTGAGAGCCCACCCCTGCCAAACTCATCACACCCCCAATCTGCTCCTGTCAATCAAACAGCTCCGGAATTTCCTGGAAAAGCAGAATGAGTTCCCCGATGTTACACATGCAGGAAAACCTCATGGTGGATCAGAGGGAATCTGGGATCTGAAGGTTCTGACAGGATCCGGATCAACAACATCCCTCAGCTATTTACTCCAGGCTTCCTGGCATTCCAAAGTAAAAGCCCTAATGGCCAGTTAAAGGCCTGTTGGCACGGTAACGAGCAGATCGCTGTCAGCATTTTCTCGTTAAAATCCTCGAGGTCTCAGGATGCCGCCACCACAGGAAGTGACGCTACAAACACTCATCTAAAATCAAAGATTTTATTCCTAAAACTGGATTCAATTTCACTCAGACATTTTTAATTTTGTGCTGAAATAAAATCTTTAAAAAAGTTTTTGCGTCTGAACAAGTGAAACTAATTTCATTATTTTCCAACACAAATTTATAAATTTGTGTTGGAAAAAATTTGTGTTGGAAAAATTTATAAATTTTCTATAAAGCTCTTGTCAGAGCTTTATAGAAATTTCTGTCAAAATCTAACACTTTATTCTGATAAGGGTTTGATTTTTTTCCCCCGATTCCAAAAACAGGATAAATAGAAAAATCTATAAAAAATAAAAAATAAACTGGTTCTCATAAAGGTTCAATTCTACAAGTTAATCAGTTTAAAGGATGAAAAAAATCTATATTTCATAGGTGTTATTTAAAGTTTTTCTTTTGTCACAGTAAAAATGTTGTAATCTGCAGCAGAATCAGATCCTGATCATTTAGATAATCTATAATCTATGAAAAAAGCTTGAAGCAAAAATGTATCATGAAATCAAGAGTGGAAGATTTTAGTACTTTCATAAGTTTAATTCAGACTCAAAGTTTATTTTTTTTCAGAATTTGAATTATTCAGCAGATTTTTTTAGATTGAAATAAAATCTTTATGACATAATCTGTGATTTTTGGATGTTAAATATGAACACGCAACGTTTCAGCCAAGAAAACAGAACTGAAACCCAACCTGTAGATTCATTATTAGTTAGATGTTGGAACATATAAACTTAACTGCAAACAGAAATTCCTGTGATTAACTTTGGAAAACTGCTAGCTTAGTTTAGCACAAAGACTGGAAGCAGGGGGAAACTGCTAGCTTAGTTTAGCCAGCTTCCAGAGATTTTCTCTGGATTTTTGCATGCGTGTTTGTTTTGTCACCTTTGACCCTGAGCTGGGCGGAGGATTTGGCGTTAGCGGCAGTGAATTCGACTCCACCGGCCATGTCCATCCAACAGTTATAAAGGATTAACATGTGAAGTGTTCCCTCCTCCTTAATCTCCACATCCTGGGACACACAAACAGGAAGTGATGTCACAAAACATACACAAACAGGAAGTGATGTCACTCCACTCCACTTCAACACGACAAAACATTTTTATGCATTTTGATTTTCTGAGTAAAAAAAAACAATGTAGTTAACATGTTTTTAGATCAAATAAGCCATGCCCACAACACAAACATCAAAATAAAATAAAAATAAAATTTACTGAAGAACAATTCTGCAGATTTTTGTGAATCTGTTTGTAATCTGGAGTCAAACTACAACAAACCTGTTGCTCCACTCATAGAAAAGCTTTTAAAGTAAAAAATTGTTTCATAAAAAAGGAGAATGAAATAGTTTTCAGTGTGCAGAGGGTGAAAATTCATCCTAAACGTTTTACAGCGTAGGCATAGCGTTTGTCTCACCGCTGACGGATGCAGCGCTTCTCCTTTCAGCCTCCAAGTGGCGTGAATGTCCACCTCAGAAATCTCTGTCACAAACTTGGCGGTCTCAGTCTCGGTGACCTCCACACTGTACAGAGGACGGACCACCTTGATCTGCCGCTCTATAGAGGAAACAAACATGTTATTCCACGACTAAACAGCAGGGGGCAATAATGACTGAAACATCAATATAAACAGGAAGTCCAGGAAACCAGAAATACTCCAGGAAGTGTGAAATACTAGTACAGACTTTTGTGCAAGCAGCGGACGCTCTTATTCAGAGCGACTTACAGACTGAGCAAAAGCAAAAAAAAAAAAATCATGTGACCACAACTATAAAACTTTTAAAAATGTGTAAACAAATTAATAAGAAAATAAAATGTAAAAATACTGGCGCATTTATGCTGATGTTTGTCAATGTGCACTGTAAAAATTAAAACAAATAAAAATGTGGAAAACAAAACAAATTAATAAAACTACAAAAATATCTTTAAAATAATATAACATCTATATAAACAGACATTTACATTTTGTTTCTTTACATTTAAATATATATATTTAATGTCTCTGTTGTGACTTTAAAGCCATAAGCTACCAAACATTTTATAACTAATAATAAATTAAGTTTTATAATGTTGGATTATTCTCACATGTTGTTTCAATAAAGAAAATATTAAAAACAAAACAAAAAAAACACACGACAAACAAAAACTGGACACGATAAAGCTTTGGTGGAAGGCGGGGTTTCTCTTGCAGTGGGTGGGGCTTGATTCCGCATCTTGAGGGGGCGGGGCTGATCGCTGGCAGGTGTATTACCTTCGATGTTGAGGGTGGCTGTGGTTTTGTCGGTGCTGCAGTCGCAGGTGTACGCCCCCGTGCTGCTCTTCGCCACCTTCTTGATGAGCAGCGTGCGCTTCCTGCCATCCGATTGGATGAGAACGTTCTTGGAGGGAAAGATTTCGTTACCGTCTTTGAACCATTTGACCTCGGCGGCGGCCTTGCTCAGCTCGCAGGACAGAATCACTTCGTCTTTCTCCACAGCGGTGTAATTCTGCAGGTTCACTGTGAAGTAAAGATCGCCCTCTGCAGGAAGACACAGGAAAAACAGTTAAAAACCATCCTAAACGTTTACAGAAAGTTACAACCAGACAAAAAATTAATATAATCTATTAATAATATTTAACTCCTGTTAAAACCACCTAAAAACAGGTGAATACCCTCAATTATGACCCCATGAAAAAACCCTTAAACACTACTTAAGAATAGATAAAACATGATGACAAATCGTTTGAGTCAGAAAAATAGAAACAGCAGTTAATACTTGTTAAAAAAGGTTTTAAAACTACTTAAAAACCAGCTGTAAAAAGTCTGAAAAAGCTAAAAGCGTATTTTTTGTCTGACTCTGTTGCCATGGAAATGGGAAATACGTGATGCTCACCGAGAACGGTGAGCATGGCCTCTGAGCTCTTCCCCATGGCCTCCACTTTGATCATGGCGGTGTCGTCAACGGTGACCTCCTTGATGGCGAGCGTGTGGACCGCCCCCTCCGTGCTCATGTGCACCACCTTGCTGGGGTGGAGGCGGAGCCCGTTTTTGAACCAGACCACTGGGATCTTTTCGTGGGAGAGCTCCACGCTGAACTCTGCCGTTTCACGCTCCTTCACGGTCACGTCTTTAATCGGTTTGATAAATTCAAGACGAATTCCTGAAAAAGGACAAATTTGTCAAGTTTGATGCAAATATTTTGAAGACAAAAGAACTGGAATGATTTGAAAAGAAGTCTGTTCACTTTGCTGCTTCCTGTCTGCAATTATCTGTAAATACTTATTACTAGCACAAATATGACAAAACGCCAACACGTCCCGTCTCAGATTTACTTCAAGGCTTCACAAAAACAAGACAAAAAGTCTTTAACCCACAACGTTAATGTAAAATCCAAAATGTAAAGATTGTTTATCGTCTGGGTAGCACGAATGTGTCAATAAACTTAATTTAAATATTTTGCTCTGGATGGACAGAAGAAACAACAAGCATGACCATCCAAAAACATGCCGATGGAACAGTCTGTCGTTAATGGGCTACGACAGCATTTACTAGCTACGCTTCACACTCTGATCTGATCTGAACTCTGGAACACTCATTTACCTTTAATAGTCAGCTTGGCAGACGTCCTCTTGTCTTCAGCCTCAAACATGTATTTAGCTTCATCCTCATATCTGGCAGACTTTACAACAAGACCGTGTCTTGTTCCGTCTGCCAGAAGTTCAAACTTTTCATTGTTTGACAACTCCTGAGATCCCTTCAGCCAACGGAAGCTTTTGGGCTCACAAGAAATTTCCAGCTCAAATCTAGCCTCGTCCTTTTCATAGACGTGGACGTCGGCCAGCGGCGTAATGAACGAGACGGGCGGCTCTGTTGATTCAGAGAGATACAGTTAACACCAAGGCAGACAGGCTAACGAGCTACAACTTGCAGCCAGTTCAGGTTCAGGTGAGTAAAAGAAAGCCAGGGGCATTTGATTTCCCACACTGGCCACAAAAAAAAACAAATGCAATCATAATTACTGCAACGACAGTAAATTACCACTGCATTTCAAACACCAACAGGCTGAACTACGTTAAAAGACAAATATAAGATGAAATAAAATGGATGACAAGTGAAGCAGCGAGAAAACGCCTCAAGAGTTTCATAATTCAAAGAGGGAAACCATGAGCATCACAACTCAAGAAGGTACAGCGAAGAGAAGCTCACCCTTCACTTTCAGGTTAGCAGAACACTTGGCGTTGGCGGCAGTAAACGCCACCTCGCCCGTCTGAAGGACCCTGCAGTTGTACAGGACCAAAGTGTGCTTGGCGCCATCCTCCACGATCTCAACGTCCTGCAGATGGTTCGAGCAAACTTTAGCATTTCAAAAGAACTGTGAGCTGTCACAGAAAAGAGGTCAGAACAGGTCAATTCACTTCCATCCATTCGCTAACGAGAAACCAAACGTTCCTCCAGGTTGTTCACCTGGTTGGTCAGATGACAAACTGCAAACAAAAACCTCCTCCTGATTTGTTTGAATGGAAAGTGAATTGAACCTCAGCTAAAGTATTTTGTTTTACACGACGTACAGCAGATGGGCTGAGGACTTCGCCGTTCAATTTCCATTGGCCATGGACGTCGTCCTCGGAGAGCTCGACCTCAAACCGAACCGTCTCTCCGTCAAACACCTCAACACCGTACATCGGACGAACCACCTTGATGTGGCGAGCTGACGTTTAAGAGAGGGGACATAATTCAAACTTCAGGAAATTGCAGAAATGACAATAAATAAACGACAAATACACACAAAACCTTTAATTCTACATGCAAACCTCCTTTATGCACTTTCATAGGACCATAAAGAACCGGTATTCAGATGTTCTACAGTAGTTTTATAAGGCTGGACGATGAATCAGGATCTCTGAAAAACCAGAGACGTCGCTGCAGACCTTTCTACTGAGAACTGGTTCTTTATGGAGCTATGAGGGGCTCAGGGTGCCGATGTTCTTCAAACGGCACCAAAAGACCCTAAAGAGGTTTGAATGGTTCTGTTATGGGAACCAGAGAGAACCAACACAACCAGACAACACAACAGAAACAGGTTTTGGTGGAAGGACAGGATAAGACTTCTGGACTGGTCTAACCTGAGTTAAGGAGACAGTCAGGTTAAAGTCTCATCGTGTGTTTCTACCATTTTAGCAAGAGAAGAATCAGTCTGTAGTTAATGGATGGGAGTGGTCAAAAAGGTGAACAACAGCAAAAACCCATGTGACTGAGCATGAGATTAGGAGGCGAGGCAGGTGAGATCAGAGTGAGTGACACCTCAAAATAACAGGTGACTCAGATGGAGCTCGTCTTTACCTTCGATGTGAAGCGTCGCTGTCGTTTTGTCGGTTCCACAATCACATACGTAATGTCCTTTGTCCTTGTCTGAGACTTTCTTGATAGCGAGCGTTCTGCGCTTGCCCTCAGCCTTAATGGCCACCATCTTAGAGGCCTTGATCTCGGCCTCGTTGTGATACCACATGACATCGACGTCTTTGTTGAGCTCACAATCGAGAAACACCTGGTCTTTCTCCACTGCAGTGTAGTCCTGCAGCTTAACCGTGAAGTACGCGTCTCCTTCTGGAACGGGACATTTTTGGGTGACTCAATTTGAGACACAAGTTGCAACAAAGGACCAAGCAGTAAAATCACACAGGAGCCACCACGTGACAACAAAACACACAAAAATACACATTGTCTGACTGACTGACATCGTTTGTGAACGGACGTGTACGGGATGATTTGTGCAAAAAGCTGTAAAGAAGGAAAGTGAAGACAGGAAGAAGACAGGAGGACATTTCTGGTTTACCTATGACCGTCAGGTTGGCCATGGATGGAATTCCTTTGGCCTCGACTTTAATCTGGCAGGTATCATCTAGAGTCACATCCCTTATTTCTAGAACGTGTCTCTTTCCATCCACGCGAGTGAGGACGGTTCTGCTCGGATGGATTTTAACATCGTTCTTGTACCAGGTGACCAGAATGTTCTCGTGGGACAGCTCCAGCTCAAATTTTGCTGTTTTGCCTTCCTTCACTGTTTGGTCCTTTATGGGCGTGATAAATTTGAGCCTGATACCTATAAATGTGTCAGGAAGGCGTGTTCATAAGAGAAAGCATCACAGGTATGTTATGATGAAAGTTCTGCCAGCGATGGTTTGAGAACTCAGAACTTTGAGAACTTTGAGAACTTACCCTCCACCGTGAGTCTCGTTGTTGAGGTTTTGCCCAAAACCTCAATCGTATATTCATCCTCATCGTCAAACTCACAGCAGTTTATGACCAGCATGTGCTTCTTTCCATTGCTGATGATGTCATACTTCTGGTCCGGGGTGATGATGTCAGCCCCCCTGTACCATATGACCTTTGACACGTCCTTGGTGATGCTGCACTCAAACTTAGCCTGTTTCTTTTCAGGCACAGAANTGACCTTTGACACGTCCTTGGTGATGCTGCACTCAAACTTAGCCTGTTTCTTTTCAGGCACAGAAACGTCCTTCAGCGGGACGACGAAGTCCATTTCAATCTCTGTGTTAAAAGTTGACACTCAGCATGAGACAACAGGTGAGAACATTGGCAACACAACAACACAACACCAACACAATAACACAACAACAACAACACATCACCTGTGGCCAGGTTANACAACACAACAACACAACACCAACACAATAACACAACAACAACAACACATCACCTGTGGCCAGGTTACTACCTACACCTTGCATGCAGTCACACCAGATTCATGGACTTTGGAGTTTTGGGAATCATACAGCAGGAACATCAGGGTGTAATTCCGTTGTTTTCCACAGGCGAGACGTTCCCTCAGTCCCAGGGATCATTCCGGAAAATTAGGACACGACGCTGTTCTACTGCAGGAACCCACAAGATGAAGTTTCTGCTGCTTTCATCAGGAAACGCCCCTCAGCTCACGACAATAAACTGATTGGTGGGAAAACATTCATTCAACCATCAGGATGGACATGCAGGAAGCTCCACCCTGTGGGCGTGGCATCAGAATCTGACTGAAACTTCTCCAGGATCGACAGGAATCTGGATTCCTGTTCTTCAACTCATTTCTTCCTGTTGTGGAGGAATTCTGTCTTTCTGTATGTTCTCCTAACTTTGGTTAGTTTAGACATGTGACTCCCCGTGGCGTGACCAGGTCTATGTGTAAACTGGCCACTCGGTGCATTTGACACATTTAACACAAAACACGTAAAAAGCACAAACACACCAAATCCTGACATATGGCACAGAACATTCATACACACATTTTCCTGAGGTATGTCAAGTCTCCAAGAACATACCACGGGTTTTGCATGTATTACTGAACACGGACAAACACACCACAAAACAGTTTCTTCTTGTCTTCATGGACAACATAAAATCTCACTGAACTGTTCTTAAATGGTTTGCGGATGAGACAATCCTAAGAAATAAAGATCTAAGGTCCGCTGTCACATGCCAAAAAGCTTTATTTGATTTCTGGCGGACCTTACGCCTTTATTTTTACAGCTAAAACTAAAAACCAGAGAACATCGGAGTTCCTGTCCTGGATCCCAGTAGAACGGTTTACCTTTGACGCTGAGCATGGCGGTGGTGATGGCGTTCAGAGCCTGGTAGGAGACTTCGCCCGCCTGGTCCAGCTGGCAGTTCTTCAGCGTGAGCCGACGCACGGCTCCGTCCATCTGGAAGTTGCACGTCTGAAAACAAGTCATGTTAAAAAAAACCTGTGTTAGAAACTCTGACTGATAAGTTCTGAGCCTGATGAGTGAGCAGGTCTGTAAACTAGTTCCTGAGGTGTTTTAATTTCAGTTTTGCCATTCTGACATACAATGGTTGATTGATAAATAATGAACCTAGCACAGAAAGGTCTAACTCAGAGTTCCTTCCAACTCAGTACACTTCTGCCAAGGAACATGTGTTTTGGATCCACTTAAGGTCCAGCATTAAGAGATAGAAGGATTTCTAAAATCTCATCCAGTACAGGCAGCGAGTATTACATCCAAATATACAAATTTCTATACTAAGCTCATGACTTATCAGTCAACCCTTGTAGCCGGATGTTTTGCAGTCTTACCGGTGATCTGGTCAAAACCTCTCCTTTGAGCTTCCATTCTCCCGGTATGTCTTCCTCAGAGATTTCAGTCTCAAACATGGCGTCTTCCTTCTCAGTGACCTCAACGCTGGACAGAGGCTTCAGAATCTCAGCCTCCCGCTCTGAAACGTCGTTTTATTAGCACAGAAAAATGCACAATGCTACAGCGCTAGCTAAGGTGAGGCAGGATGACAGGTTTACCTCCGAGCGTTAGCTTGGCGGTGTAGATGCGTCCTTCCACTTCCATGGCGTATTCGGCTACATCATCGGGCTGACAGTTCTTGATGGTTAGCGTCAGCTCCTTTCCATCCTTCTTCATCTCCACCTTATCGGATGGCATGATTTCGTTCTCTCCTTTCAACCATTTCCAGTTGGGCGTGTCCTTGAAGAGCTCGCACTTAAACGTAGCGGCTGCCTTAGGCTTCACGTGCTGGTCTCGCAGCGGTTTCACAATCCAGTCTTTGATGATTTCTGTTAATCAAATAATAAAGATCCATCACACGTGTACTTCGGGATCTTTGAGGCTGGTATTGATATGTGAGAGCACGAACAATCTGAAAATTATGCATTTTGTAGTAACAGAGTGTCTTCAATTGGGACGTCTGATATTTGAGCACTAAATATCTCTCTGACTCGTGGTTTTGGGCAGAGGTGCAGCGTTTGGGCTTTTATGCTCCATGCTATGCTGCAGGGATCAATAATACCATCAGATCACGTCTGCAGGGCTGCATGCCAGGTGGTTGTTCTAATTATGAAACATGAAGACATACGTTGACCCTGGACTAAGGGTAACATCTTTGTTTAAAACAGCAATGGACCATAAACGGAGCCCTGAAGAATCCTAAATGTTATGCTGCACCAATGTCTGCACAGAGAAATATTCTGCATTTTCTACAGGCCTTAGGACATGTATGACATTGTCCACTGCTTACCAATCACTTTCACATTCGTTGTGGTCTTGACTTCCTCCTGATTGGCCACTTCACACGTGTAGACTCCGGTGTCTTCCTCACTGCAGTTCTGGATGGTCAGAGCGTGTTGCAGTCCAATGATGTTGATCTGGACTTTACCGGTCTTTGTCTTCAGGACTTCGCCGTTCCTCTTCCAGACCACGTCCCTCTCTTTGTTCAGCTCGCAGGTCATGTAGATGGGCTGACCCTTCAGCGCCGACGTCTCCTCCTCCAGCTCTTTGGTCCATTTCACAGGAAGCTCTGCAGCAGGTAAATAACAATGTGAGCAGCATTCTGACAGCAAACATACTCCGAACCTTCAAAGGAAAAGGTCACTCATCTTTACTGATAAGAAGACGACTTTCCCTGGCAGCTTTTAACACTGAAATGTTGGTAGTAAGGGCAAGTCCGGAATATTAATAATAATAATAATAAGAAGAAGAAGAAGAAGAAGAATAATAAGAATAATTATAACTTTATTTATATAGCACCTTTAAAATATAGTCTAGAATAGTCTTGAAAAGTTAGGAAATTAGGACCCCCCNAAAAAAAAAAAAAAAAAAAAAAAAATTGCTGCCAATAAGTAGACTTCAAGTCTGGAGTGACTTATAAATTCACTCAAAGTGTTGTGAAACCTGTGAAAAATCAGGAGTAACTTCTACTGTAAAACGCTGTGATAATCCCAAACAGTAGGTAATAACCATGAGAGGAAAAATCAAAAATAATTCGGAAAATTCAGGGGGGAAAAAAAACATGAATGACCCCAAAGATTCAAGTCAGTTTGAACAACGTCAGGAAATATTTAAAAAACAACAACCTGAAGAGTCCTTTTTCCTGAAAAAGTCACGGACTTCTGTAACTGAAACGTTGGTAATGATCTTAATATAACTGCAGTAATTTTGAAAAGTTGTCTTTCCTGGAAATTTCAGAATAATTCCTAAATTTTCATAGATATTCTTGACTTCGAAGGATTAAAAATAGACCAAAGGATCTGTGTGACTCCAAAATTCAACTCTAAATGCAAAAAGATGGAATTACCTTCAACGATGAGCTTGGCTGTGCAGGATATTTCCTTGCCGGCGTTCTTGGCGACACACGTGTATTCGCCGGTATCAGACAGCTGCACGTCAATGATGTGCAGCTTACGATCTTTGCCATCGGAGGTGAATTTGTGCTTGGGACTCTCGCGCAGGTTGCTGCCGTCCTTCATCCATGACGTGACGGCAGTGGAAGGCGAAACCTCACACTCGAAGTTGGCGGACGAGCCGATAGACTCCGCCTCCAGCAGCACAATGTCCTGAATCTTCTTGATGAACTTCAGGGGGACGGCTTTCAGCTTGAACCCTCCGAACGGATCCTCTGGTGGTGAGGGGCCCTTTCCGCCGGGCTTCAGGCCCCGCCCCCTGCCTTCTCCAGGGGATGGGGTCTGCTTGGCTGGAATACAGATAAAGACAGTTTAACTTTTAATTCTAAAGGACTCCTATATCTTGAACACATGATGTAAGAAATGATGCAGAAAAAGCCTGGTTCTCCTGGTGGCAACACTTAACGTACGTTTCAGTCCTCTGCCTCTTCCTCTTCCTGCTTCTTCGGCCGGCTGTCCCTCTGTTCAGACAAAACCAAAGTGAGTAACTCCTACACCGTGTTCTATGTTTGATAGGAAGTGTGATGAGATGGTACATACATGAAATAATGAGGTTAAATGGAATGTATGTATGCATGGCTGCTAAACAATAAAGACAAGACAGCGATGAATGAGAACAGACGTGTTTGGACTGATGAACGTGACATGATGTGGAAGCTGAAAATGCACAAAGTGAAAACGGAAATGAGGGATGAACATGACCAAAGAAGATGGAACCCAAAACGATGATGAACACCAAACGAGACAAGATGGTGCAAAGCGCATCACACGTAAGAAGTGATGAAGAGCGCTGAGATGAGGCGTTATGGAGGGGATGCGGTGGAGATTATTTGGGGGATGAAGGGGTTTTTCTTGGCCCAGCCACCATCTCACCTCTCCGGGTCACCCCTGGAGCCTCTACAGCACCTTCCTCCCCTTCACCTTCCCAGTCTTCTGAGCCATAACTGTCNACCCCTGGAGCCTCTACAGCACCTTCCTCCCCTTCACCTTCCCAGTCTTCTGAGCCATAACTGTCCCGAGGAACCAGCTCCCATCCCCAGGCCTCCTCCTCCTCCTCTTCCTGCCCGACCTCCTCCTCCTCCTCCTCCTCTGGGACAAACACCTCCTCCTCCAGCTGGGTGGCCACCTTCCTCATCTCTACGGCTCCAGGAGAGACCTCCTTTACCATTGGGACTTTAGGGACCTTCTCCTGCTCTGGTGATGGCTTCTTTGGGGTCTTTTTCAGACTGATAGCTTCTGTTGAATCTTTAGGTGAAACAGTTTTGGGGATCTTCAGTTTTTCAGTGCTCGGCTTCATGTCAACAGGAAGTGTTTCTGCTTCTTTAAGCTTCTCCACCTTTGGAGATGGGGTCTTCTTCAGCTCCGTCTTCTTGAGCTGTTCCATGGGCTTCAAAGCCACTTCCTGCTTCTCATCTTTTGCTGTTGGTGTGACTCCCTTCTTCAGCTGCAGTGGCTTTGGCTCCTCAGGAACTTTCTCAGGTTTTGTAGGAGGAGCCGGTTTAGGAGTCGCTGTCTTCTCCATGGGAACTGGCTCAGGTTCTTTCACTTTCTCTGGCTTCTTCTCAGAAACTTCAGGCATTTTAGGTTGCTTTGGTTTGGCCTCAGGCTCTCGTTCTTGTGTTATCTCATCTGGAGTCCTGCGACGAGGACGCAGGTCGTCTATGGGCTTCCTCTCTTTTTCCTCAGCTGGTTTCTTCTCAGGTTCTTCAGCATCTTTGAAAGGCCTGGAAAAAGGCTTCAGTTTGATGATTTCCACCTCTGGTTCTTTTGATGGGATTTTCTTCACCTTGGATGGTGCTTTGCCCTCCTCAGACTCCTTCTCTGGAGTCTTCTTCTCTGTCGGTTTCAGCACCTTGCCTGGCACTTCCTTGATCTCCTCTGGAACTTTTACAGGTTTCTTAGAAAATTCTTTGTTCTCCTCCTCCCTGGGGATCCTTTCTCCTTTCTGGAAAGGCAAAGCGTCCCACTCTGGCCTCTCTTTCTTCTCTTTCTCTGCCTCTTCTGCTGGTTTTCCAGGCTTCTCAAATGGTTTTAGTTTGACAGCTTCCTGCTCAGCTTCCTCCGTTGGCAGCTTCTTCACTTTCTTCAAGGCTGCACTGGGAGGAGCAGGTTCTTCCACCTGTGGCGTTCTGGGAGTTTTCTTCAGAGAAATCTTATCTTCTGGTTTCTCCTCTTTAGGGGGGGCTTTCTGGCGAGCCCATGCATCTTTAGTGGTGTCTCTGGGTTCCTCCTCTTTCAGTTTTTGGATTTCTGGCTTTTTGTCCACAGCTGCTTTCTCCAGAAGTTTCTGCTCCTCTGCAGGTCTCCTGGTGGCAATGGACATCTCAGCCGCCTCCTCCCGATGCACCACCTCCTCCATGATGAAGACAGTGGTCTTGGTGACCTTCTGAGGTTTCAGCTCCTCTTCTGACTCTTTTGGTACAACTGAAGGGATCTTCTTCAGTTTGATGATTTCTTGTTCCTCCTCCTCCAGATCCTTCAGGACCCTGGGGGTCTTCTTCAAGGTGGGAGTCTCAAACGTCCCTTCCTCCTCCACTTGAATTTTACCTTTTCCGAGCGGAATCATTTCTGAGGCAGCAAAGTTTTGACATTACTGACACATTACAACAACAAATATTTCAAACAAGCTAAACGTACAAAAAACATGTTTAACATTTAAAAACAGAACAAAATGCTGAAAACAATAGAACCACAAAAAGGTTTAACAAAGATCACATGACAACTTAAAACCACATGACAACATAAAAACAGAAACATGGAAAACCTGACAGGACGACTTCAAACACGTTCTCTGTTCATAGAAACAAAATAAAACTGTGTTTTATGTATGAAAATATAAGATACGCCACTAATTATGTAATAGTGACCATAAATACCAAATCTCCTCCCCGGTGGTTTTAAATCTCAGCCATAAACTGTGAAGTTTGTTTCATCTCTATGATGAGACCTTTTCACAATAAAAGCCTTCTGCAATTCAAACCACATGGATCAGGACTGAAAGTTTCTAGGTTCAGATTGAGACGTAACATAAAAGCAGAAACATGAGCGGTGGACACGAAAGGACAATGAGGACCGGGATTCCCCCATAATAATAATAATAATAATTCATAAATTTGGATTTTCACCAATTACAGCTACAACATCTTTTAAGGAGCTCCTGGAAGCTCATCATCAAAAAAAAAAAAAAAAAA
>VXCM01001541.1:29008-57515 GCA_014773175.1 Lucifuga dentata | reverse complement strand
TTTTTTTTTTTTTTTTTTTTTTTTTTTTTTTTTTTTTTTTTTTTTTTTTTTTTTTTTTTTTTTTTGTGAAGCAGCTACAGGAAGTGGAAAATTGGCATTACTTTGCATTATTTGTCAAAATGATCCATGGTCCTTCTAAAACAGCTTAGGTGCTTGATTAGATTTAAATTAGCAGGGAAAACTCCAAACACACACACACACACACATCAGTTTTTTCAAATGTCATGTGTGCACCTTAATTAGATTGAAATCTGCACAAATCAGAGCAAGCTTACTGAGAAACAGACCTATCTTATGAGATTTTTAAATCGCTTTATTCAGGCATGTAAACATCAAATTGGAGTATGGCATCTCTGCATGAATTTCCTCACCTGGCAGACTCTCCTCATGCTGATTATGCAACACATCATGAACATTCAACGACCTGCGGAATCCTATTACTCCAACTCCATCCAAGTATATGTCTTACTCGCATTATTGCCTTGATTGGAGTAAAGACAACTAATCGGAGTATAGCATGCACGTACAGAAACTGACACTACCACACACACACACACACACAGTCTCTTACCAGTGTGGCTCCCTGAGAGTCCTGTTGGTTGACCTCCTCTCCCTGTCTCAGCAGCTCCTGAATATCTCCCAGCATCCTCCTCTCTGTTGACGCCCGTGTCTCATTGATCATCTCCTGGGTGATACCTGTCGATCAGACACACAAACAGGACTGGAGATGTTAAACACTCACAGCCTTCATACAGGGGCAACATGCTGAAAGGCCAGTCTACATACTGTGGAGATCTGGACACAGATCAGATATGGTGGAGCAGAGGCACAACATACAGTAACAGCACTCACACATAAAACCAACTACATAAAGTAAAGCTTCCAGAGAGAATTTTCATGACTGATCACACAGGAGGGTTTCAACAGGAAGTTTTCATGGATTCCACAATAAAACCCATTCAGCTGAGAGAGGATATTTTAAGATTTTAAGGAAAGTAGAAATAAATAAATGAAAAATAATAGAAAAACAAAACATGTTTTTGTGATATGTTAGGTAAAGGTTAAACAGTTTGGCATGTATCAGTTGAAGTAGAGAGACTGTGTTACTTACAATTATAACTCATTACTCATCTTACCGCAAGCACATGTAAGATGAATAATGAGCTGTAAATTAATAATTAGATTTTAAATATATGAAACAAATTTAGATTGATTCAAATTTAGACTATTTGTCTGGGTGGCAAACAGTAATTTATTATGAACATTTCATGCTAGCTTTCTTTCGGAGCATCTAACAGCAAACTGGAGAGAGTTTGCTGGCAATGGTAAAAGTGCTAAACATGCTAAAAGTGCTAAAAATGAAGAGGTGGTAAACTGGCATTTCCCCTGGATTCACATTCAGATAACAGCAAACTGTTGCTTTGAGGCGGAGGGATCAGGAAGATAACTGTCCTTTTAGTCCACTAAATGTGGAGTGCATCCCTCCAGCTACCATTTTCTTAAGTGCTTCTCTGTTGTTTGTGTCAGCAAGCAGCCAACCATGTATTTCATTAGCACCGATCTTACAAAATTCACTTGTTTGCCTTGTTTCTTCTGTATTTTCATTTAGGTCCAATTGTGCCTCACATCTCAAGTAAAATCCCCAAGGATTTTAGAAAGGAAAACCAATAAAAATATGTTAATATTCTCTTCCTAAATTGCCCTTATAGCAAAACTGTTCCTATATTGTTACATAAACATCTAAATAAGAGTTTAAACTTAAACATCTACTGGAATAGATGGCCAAGGAGCAAACCTAAACCTCTTCAAAGAAAAGGACTCTGACCCAACATCTACAAAGAAGCATGTAATTCATGATAATCTCTGACCATTTCTTCATGTTGGATTATGGTCTAATCCAGCCTTTTACCAATCAAACTAAAGAAAAGAGGTTTGCAGGGTTTTGCTAATATATTTCAACTATCCCAGTCCAGGTACACATATTTTCCCTCATCACAGGTCTGGACTCTATGGGAGAGGATCATGGAAGAGTATGATCAGTTGATGCAGCATATTTAGTACAGTGTGTGTGTGTGTGTGTGTGTGTGTGTGTGTGTGTGTGTGTGTGTGTGTGTGTGTGTGTGAAAAAGAGAGAGACAGAGATAGAGGTGAAGAGACTGCCTGTGTTTCCTCCCCGCAGCATCCCTGAAGAGAGCAGATTTATCCAGCAATACTGTGCTGAGAACATCAGGGGGGCAATTAGCAGCACGGCACTCCCTTTGATCGACTTAATAATCATTCTTCTCAGCTTCTGTACAACCACTATCGCATTCTGTAGCTCTAGAGATTGTAAATTGAGAAGCTCATTTTAGTCTCAGTTAGTAATCTTTCTTTCTCTGTGTAATGTTGTGGGTAGATTTCAACCCTGTGTTCTAAATGTGGGCTGTTTGTATTGTTTAAACTATCAAAAGCATCACCTTTGCTCTGCTAAGCACTTATTGCAATACTTATCACAACAGGGCTTTTCTGACCTTTAATTATCCAGAGGAATATGACTGGGTACACACACTTTTTTCCCATAACACCCTGCTTCCTCAAATTCATACATACACACACACAGCTGTCCTCTCCCCTCTTTGGCCGCTGAGCAGCTTGACTGAAGCATTTTGGATTTAATGTTATGCTCAAAGGCACCTTGACCACAGGAGAATATTAGTCATTCACTTTTTTACATTTCTTTGAACTCTGAGCTTCCATAGAACCAGATAATACTTGCTTTTTTTTTTTTTTTTTTTTTTTGCCAACCATGCCTCGTCTACTTCACACAACTTACAACAACAAAACTCTGACAAGAGCTTATGTTAAGTGTCATTTCATTCTATTGTAAATAAAGCAGGCTGTCATTCTGTCCTTCTTTCATACAGACACACACATCTAAAGCATACTGGACTGTCAATTTCTGCTCCTTTCATCCTGGTGTGCATTTGTTTTAATGTATGTGCATGTCAGTGTGCTTGCACTCTTTTTCACACGCGTGCGCACACACACACAGTGCTGACTGTAGTTGTTTACAGTGACACAGCATGCATCTACAGTACTCCAATCTGCATCCTGTGGGGAGTGAGAAAACCAAATATGTCGGAGCTGCCTTAAGTGTCAATCACAAAACTGTTTGAGACACTAAGTGCTTTCCAAGATCACGACCCTGCTGTCATCTTCCACTGTAATCTGTTCCTGTGGCTGACATACATTTCAGACTGCAAGAAGCTATACACACTGTCCTCTCCGGCTGCAGAGGTTAAGTATGTAATGTCCCATGAGTCACAAGGTTTGGGGTGGGAACAGCTATCAAACACTGTTTTTGTGCACGTCTACACCTGCAGCTGTTTTATAGGAATGTATAGTTGTGCTGTCTGTCTTCCATTATGACGCTCATCTCAGCTTCATAAAAAAGCTGATACCTACAGATCAGTAATGGTAGCAGTGTAAGAGTAAAAGAACGCTATACTGAAGAAATCAGACAGCTTCAACAACATTATGTATGCGGAAAAGCAACACAATGAATCTGTCTACAGACACTGGTTCCTGATCAATCCCAATCAAGGATACACAAAATACAATTTAAGTCACGGTCAAAAGAATCCCATCTAAGAAGCTTTTTGTTGTTACGTGTGGATTTTTAACTAGTGATTACTGTGAAATTACTGGTCAGAGATGATCTCACTTCACTTGATGTTAAAGGGGAGACTTTATGCAGATTCTCATGTTCTTATTTTCATTAAGGGGTCTGTTTTCACACATTTGCAATGCTCTAATGTGCCACTCTGTCCTGATTATCCAGCTGCCACATGATGGATGCTGGCTAAATGCTGGCTATGCTTTGTTTAATCAGGTGTGTTACATTAATAATATTAGTGAAGGAGCTCTAAAAACAGTTCAGGACCTATAAGTTTGCCTTACTGAATGCATTTATAGATGTTCAGTGCAGATATGTTCAACACATACTCCCAACTATATTGCACTATAAACATGAGAGAAAACAACTAAAACAATGTGTACTCTAAATCCATTGAGACCCACTTAGCACCTCATGCATATCTAAAAACTAATGCATCTATGAAATACATAGCAATGTAAAATAAAATTAAAAAAAATCATTAATATTTTAACTTGAGCAGCCGAGCTTTGCTGTTGCTGATGAATGCAACTTTTCTAAATTAAGAATGTTTGGGAATGCATTAAAGCACTGAATTCATTTTGCTTGGCTTAGTAATCATCTAACATTTTCCCTAGTTTAACCTGTACTTTCGCATATTTTGGATCACTGAGGTTTCTGATTATGTTTTAATGCGTGTGCATGTCAGTGTCAGTTCCGTAAATTATTCCTTCAGTCAAAAAATTGTTTTCTGTCATTGCATCAGGTAGTAAGAATACAACTGTGCTTTTTGTTCAGACCTGTTTTCTCAGCTCAGTAAAGAATGAAACCAGGAATGAACCTGTGCCATCTCCTCAAACATTTATTGCTTACCTCTATTAGCCATGGCTGTTTCTATGATGTCCAGCGTTGGGTCGTCCTCGCACAGATCATAGGGCATGTTCCCATCAGAGTTAACTGCCAGCAGATCTGCACCGCTGTGGGAGAAGAGCAAGAAAATGATTAGAAAAGATGAAGCACAAATAAATAATATAAATTTTGAAGCTACAAAAAAATGTTTGGATGTACAAGAATACAGAATAACGTGATGGTTATAGGAGCTGACTAAAACTAGAAAACAAATCCCTCCCAGTTCTGACCAGTGGAGCAACATCCAGAGAGCTAATTTTCCATCTGTTATTTAAATTCTTTAATGTAGGTGCGTATATCTCACATTCTATCTCACTGATTGAGCCTATTGATTATAGATTATGTCAAATCATGTCATATACTCCTCAAATGCTTTTAAATCACTCTCTTAAATAAGTTATTTCAGAATATTGTTTGCATACACATTTTGTGCAGAGTAATAATTCTGCATTACATCAGTCTGACAGACATCAAGATGTCACATCATTCATTCCTTCCTGTAAGAACACTTTGATCTGCATTATTCAGTGGCTTCAATCTGTTTTGCATTATGAGTGACAGTAATATAAGTGGCCTGACAAGTCCTGCATGACAACAGATGGCAGCAGAGTGTCTGCATATTGTGTGTGAGTATGTGTGTATCCAGCCACTGCTCTGACTCATCCAACAATATGAGTGTGTGTGTCCACGTGCATGGATATCTGCATTTTTGTCTTCTTTCTCTGTCTCTATCTGTGCATTTCTTTCTTTGTGTGTAAGTGTGTGTGTGTGAGTGTGTGTACAGAGTTATGGCCACAGTCAGAAGAAAACTGAAGATGCAGCTTTAAAAACTCACTGTGAAATGAGTATCTTCACCAGGCCTGCGTGACCACAGGTGGCAGCAGCGTGCAACGGCGTCCACAGCTCGTTGTCCTGAGCGTTGACACTGGCTCCTCGGTCGAGTAGAATTTTCACCATCTCCTCGTAGTTATCTATACAACACTGAACAGAAAGGTGGGCGAGTTAAGATTTGGTTCAGATTTGGTACTTCAAGGCTCTTTGATGTGACATCTTAAAACCCTCAAGGAGATAGACTGAGAGGAATTAAGGTGGAGGGAGAGAAGAGGAAGAGAAATGTGAGATGGAGGAAGATAGTGAAGACTAAATGGAAAAGGGAGTGAGATGGTGACCAAAGGAAGGAAGGGAAATAGAGAGAGAAAGAAAGATGAAAGAAAATGTGAGAGAAGGGAGGGAATGAATGAGAAGATAGAAGGAAGAAAAAAGGAAAAGGGACAGCATAACAAATTGAGTTTACGCTTTGCAGAACATCAATCAGTAAGAGCACTTTCTGTTTTCCGCTCAATAAAGAAATGTGAGAACTCTGTGACAAGGGAACATCCACAAATTTCCTCTTGTTTGGAGGAAAGCAGGATGCTGGCTGTTGTAGGATTTTTCAGCTCAGCACACCGCATAATTTATGGTGTGAGTAGTCAGAAATGCTGCAATGACTTTGTGCGCTTGAGTACCGTGTTCATCAAACTATGATTGAGAAGAGACTCATTTGTCAGAAACGGAGCAGAGAAACAAGAAGCCCATGCAGACATAATGCCATGTTTCTACAGACATGAAGCTTCCTCAGACACACTCATTCTCTCATTCCATCCAGAGTGTGGGCTGCATCCCAGCATGCCAAAACTGGAAAATCATCTATAACTACAGCTCACATCTATCTCCAGAGAGAGAGAGAGAGAGAGAGAGAGAGAGAGAGAGAGAGACAGAGAGAAATTTCCTGAGACTGGGTGTGATTGCAGGGTGGGGAGGAAGAAGGATAATTTTCCATTAAAACTACCCTCAAAACTAGATGCTGTCAGCAACAGCAGTTTTCTCCAACCGAGCTAATTGGTGAGTGTGTGGCGGTACCATGCCGCGAGACAAAGACCAGGATGACAGTAAAGAGGAGAGAAAAACGACAGGCAGAGAGATGAGTAAAGAATGGAAATACAGTAGTTAGGTCAGACATAATCAGGAAACTAGAGGATTTAGTGTAAAAGCCTTGTTTCCACTTTCTGAGCTACTGTATAAGTAAGGTATTTTACTATCTTGGCAGTATTGTAGACGTATATGAGCTTTCAAATGCTGATTTCATATCTGCTGCATATTGTCAAACCTGTCATCTTTCCTTTCACTCTCACTGTACGGCTTATTAAAGCAGAAATACCATATTGTCAGATTCTTGAGTACCTGTGGGAGGGTTGTCATTTCTTCTTTAATGTATTGAAATGAAAATGACACATGATAATAAAATGTAAAACCTATTCTGATAAAATTGATGATTTTGATTTTGGTTTAAAGGACCATACTGGCCATTTTGCATGTTTGAGCCTAATATATTCAATTTTCATACACGTAACATTACTGACAATCATTTCCCAAAGCATACTACTGGAACGGTGAATTTAAAAAATTTTTTCCTGCCTTCCAGACCGCCATGGTTTCAGTTCATTCTGGTACGCTATTAAAATCAACTTGCTGATACTTGAAACGTTCTTGGGATAGGTAATCCATCATCACGAACAAGACGTGTATTCAGATTTTTTTTTTTTACAAGTTACATAATTTTAGCGTTTAAGCGCAATAAAAAGCATGGAGTGAACATGTGTCTCCACCGTGGAATATAGTCCCAAAAGAAGACCTGCGTTTATCAAAAAATTTAAACGTCCTTGACTTCATAAGGCTATGTTACTATTAGCAGGTGAAACGCTGATTTTTAAAGTGGGTGTATCACTTGAATATTTGATTTTGAAAGATTAAGAGGTTTTGCAAAATATCAGGAAAGCTGAAATACTTTTTTATCCTTTGGGAAATGACTGTCAGTAGCATAACATGCATGACAGTTGAATATGTTACGCTCAAACATGCAAAATGACTGGTATGGTCCTTTAAGTTAATCTCATTATGGAATCTTCACTGACTACTGAATGACCCTTTGTTGGTTTGGAGGTAAGCGGTGGAGGACAAAAATTCTTAAACATATCTAATTATAATGCAATCCAATATAACAACAGCACTACCCACAATTACTACACAGTTGAATCAATACCTTGCTGACACAGTTTCAGTGAAAATGGAACACTAAAAGCTTCACAAAGTTGGGATTTATTGCAGAGCTAGTGGACTGCATTAGGGTGTACAGGCCCATGTAATAAACCCCAATGCTTGTACTAAATGTTACATACAGTGCTGGCCAAAAGTATTGCACCCCCCCCCATTTTTGCGTAAACTTTTCTTTCTGAGTTAAAATACCACTCCAAACACAACAAAATGTATTTTTTTAGTGTGTTAGAGTAAGTACAAGTGGGAAAAAAAGCCAATAGTTCTTAATAGTGTTAAGTAGGAAGACACTTTTGACATATTGTTAAGATTTGAAGGATACCAACATTATTAGTAGAGACCAAACAGTAAATTAAAGCATCTTCTTTGAGGTAGGGTCAGAGCAAATGGTTTTCACGTGTTTTCACTGACTTGTAGAAATATTGTAGTCATATTACCTACTCTGAAATCCAAATTTAAGTCTAAAGAATAGTTGAATATACTGAACAAATGCTCAACTATTTGTAAAACACCAATAAATAAATTTTGTTGTGTTTGGAGTGGTACTTTGGTAAAGGTTACACAAAAACGCAGGGGGATGCAATACTTTTGGCCAGCGCTGTTGAATGTTAAAAATAATAAATTTATCACCTCAAATTTTGTTTCAATTTACCACCACATTTGTGGATATTCACCATATAAACCCAAAGGACAGAAAAGTTGAAGTTTTCAGAAAAGACCTTCATTTATTCATGGATTTATACAGAAGATGAGCTGAAGTGTGTTCTCAAGGGGTTTTTATTAGCCGAGAGAGCAAGACAGATCATAATACAGACAGACAGGAACATAAAACAAATGGATGTAAAGGCCAAGAAAGACAAAAGAGACAAGGCAGATTAGAAGAAAGAACAAAATGAAGAATCTCTCCTCAGCAGGATGAGGAGAGATTAACTTTGGATCATGTAGATTTCAGCCATGCATACAAGTATTTTTAGAACAGCTAATTGGCTAACAGTGCCAGTATTATACCACTGCGTCAAAATTTAGAGCATTAAATCATTATACATATCAACAAATACTTCTTTACAACAAATACTTCTTTATTTTCAGTTCTGAATATGATACATAAAGGCAGAATTGAGAACAGGAAATGCTCAAAATTCTCAATAAAAGTTGATTGTCTTAAATAATAGCAAGGGAATGAAAAAGGGAATAAAAAAAAGTCCCTGTACCTGTATGGTAATATGTGTCAAACTCTAAACTTCCTGCTGATATTTCACAATAAAAGCTTTCCAGAGGCTCTGAAGACAGAATTTATTCTCTAGAGAGCTTTTATTGGAACACACTAACAGGAAAAGATGAAATTCTCTGACAGTAGCTGAACATTGACTGAAAATGGCTGCAAATGAATTGATCGCTGGCTAAAAACAATATTCTTCTGCCAAAGAGGGAAACTCTGAGCAGTAGAGTGGAAAATCGAATTAATGCTGTGAAAATGGACATTATGACATATTTGCCACTACAGACATGTCTTTGTAGCACAGAAACACATGCTGACCTTACATTACCAGCAAACAGCAACAACATCAAATTAATACGCTAACATTAGAAAACAAGACGGTTTCTTACTGAAATATGACCAAATATGCTTACAAACAGGCTCTAATAATAACCTGTCTCAAAATCCTGCTTCTCTCCTTGGTTTGTGGTAAATAAAAGCTCTATATAATATTTCAGAATATACACTATTAAGTTCTGGTGATTTAATGGCTTGATGTCATCTTCTGTACCACATGTATCCCTGCAGGCCAAAAATCAAACCTCACTCTCTCCTACTCAATCTCTTTCTGCCATCCAACTCTCTGAACAAAAAAAAAAAAANAAAAAAAAAAAAAAACTACCGGTAATTTAATTGTTGCAACAACAAGAAAAAAGTCACCTAACCACAATGATGCAGACAGATGATGAGTTCGCCTATATTCTCTGGTGTTTTGTAGTTTATACTGCTAATGCTACTTGATAAGGAAGGTCCCAAACTCTCTGTGACAGAAAGGAGGAGGGAGCGCAGAAATTCATAAACACAGCAGAGGAAATTAAGTTACGGCTCAGATGAACAGATAGTGAGGACATAAATTAGAAGTGAAAGCCCAAACATGCAATGGAAAACTTGATAGGCAGGTGAAAAGTCTATAAGTTGAATCCAGATTTACATTTACAGTGGTACATACTCTGTTGGGGTTTTTACTGTCAAATGTGCTCTGATAAGGAAGCTGAAATACAGAATAGAAGAGAGAAAAGTAGATATAAAGATAGATGCAAGTGTCTACTTCCTCGTGGAGCTGCCAAAAGAAGAAGTGGGACATTGTAGAGAAGGTTTACTTCTCTAAATTACTTCCAGTGTCGTACATGTCAAAAGGTATCATGGCAAGTTCAGTCTATATAATTTTAGCCCTGATTTTCCACTCGCAGACAGTTTTTGGTATCGCAAAGCCCATCAGAGACAAATTGGGACTCACTTCCATAAGCAATGATTTCTGTGTGAATGTTCAAAGACACAATCTGAGAGATGCACTGATGCATCACAGATGCTGGAGAGGTATCTGGTATCTATCAGGCTAAATATCTTGACTTTTTGGGGAGTCCAAATCCTGTAGACAGCTGTGACAAGCTACAGCCAATGAGAGTGCAAGACACAAAGAAGGGTGAAAGAGTCATTGCACCTGCAACAAAACATTAGCAAGTATGACTCCATTTTCTTTTTTTCTTCCTTCTTTTTTTCACAGCTCACAAAATACTTGGTTTGCTTATTGCCATCATCCATTTTTAGAAGAACGAATCCTGTCTCATACATTGGTTGGAGACCAGACAGACTTGTCGAGAGTTCCTGCTGGTGAAAGGTCTTGTAATTTGCAATCCCCTGTTACCCATCAGTCATGTAGTTTGCAAACCACAAAGACTTTAGATACCCAAGTACAAGACAGACAGTTGTGTGGTGTGAACAGTACAAAAATCTGTTTTGTACACGACCTTAAGAGCAATAAAAGCAGGAGAGAAAAACACAGAGGAGCATTAATCAGCATGACTATTTCCTTTTTTCTTTAATGTGCATGCATGTTTGTTAAGCTGCCACTTAATATATATTGCTGCATGGAGATGAATTTCATTTCCTGTGTGAATCTGCTAATTAACATGATTAAAGATATAATTTAAGAAAAATGAGCTGCTTGATAAAACTAACATGAACAAGAATCACAAGAGACATACAAGCTTGTCAAAGGCATCTGTTACACTGATGGGTTAGCTACATCTAAAGGTCTGTGCTGCAGAATTGGCATAACAAGACATCTTAAGACAAACTCACACAACAACTAGGCTAATCTTCCAACCCCCCTCTGAATAACACAACATACTTCAGCCCACCTGCTTACTGACTGCTAGGCTAATCCCTTAGTAGGTCCTTTAAAAACCACACATGCTTGCACCCACAGTCTACAGCCATTAGAATAAACTGCAAGTCTTCCCCTTTAGATCCCTCCCACCTCCAGCCCTCTTGTCCTGGCTAAAAGACAATGAGGCGAACAAGGAAATAATGTGCCTTTCACAGACTGCCCATGTAAAGCAGTCACACAAGCAAGGGAGTGTGGCCCTGACAAAGATCCAGATTATGCTGCTGGCCTGTAAAACAATAGCAGCAGTCTTGCAGGATCCTTCAGTGGACTATGACGGCCGTGGCTGGGGCTGAGGAGCAAAATGACAAAGAAATAAGGCTGCAATTGTGATTGAATGGCTACTACTAGCTCTGAAATTTAATCAAGGCTACTGCTGAAAGAGCTGGTCATGAAAATGTGATACTGATATGTTAAGTAAGCAAAACTGGGACTAAGACCAGGTGGATGAGTACAGCTGAGACAGCAGGAGATAAAAGGGCCTGGATTCTAGCATCTGGAAGGACTGTGTATGACTAGGCCTGGGCATGACAGGAGGAGTATAGTCTAAGTAAAGAAATCTGAGATGGTAAATTTAACCAGCTAAGAAGATAAATGAATTGAATTTAGGCTGTAATAAGCAGCTAGGGCATTAGTGTGCAGTGTGTACTGCGTACTGATGAAAGACCCAAGCGGCATATCAGTTCCTCTCTCTCCTCTACATGCTGTCTAATAGGGCACTGACGCTGAATCACATGTCAGTAAAGTGAATAAAAACTAAAATACCACCAATCATAAAAAAGTGCTTAGGGAGATTTACTGTAACTGTGACTGGGTATGAGGATATTATATTGCGATGCTGGCAGGTCTGAGTTTAAGTCTTCAAAGACTAATGCAATGAAAAGCTGAATAACTGATGAAAGGACCAGATCCACACAGGAATTCAGTTCACCAACAGCTCAACGTGGTCGAATAATAACAGCTGTGGACTCCATCATTAACAGCAGGAGTTAAAAGCAAGAACCGGTCATCTCCTGACCGTCTGCCATTAGAAATGAATATTTGAGTGGCTCTGGTATTGAAGTAAATGTTTTTAAATGTAACTCCACTGTGTGTGTGTGTGTGTGTGTGTGTGAGAGAGAGAGAGAGAGAGAGAGNCTCCACTGTGTGTGTGTGTGTGTGTGTGTGTGAGAGAGAGAGAGAGAGAGAGAGAATCTGCTGATGTTGTGGTCATCACACCCAACTCAGCCACATCAGGGTCATGAACTAAACACAGACGACAACTGGCACACCAAAATATCAGGACAACGTGAAGCAGGTATTTCTAGAAGCATCCACAAAAAAGCTGTTATCAATCGCTCTCCTTTACACACGTACAGTACACACACACATCATACATACATGGACAAACACACACATAGCCTTACAAAACAGACTCAAGGATTCCTTGTCATTGCATCAATCATACATCACTGTAGGATCTAGCCAATTAATCTCTCTCTCTCTCTCTCTCTCTCTCTCTCTCTCTCTCTCTCTCTCTGACAGAAATAAATGCAAAGGACAGAATTATTTAGATCTATCAGAGCTAAAGCTTTCATGAGACGTTCTTTTCTTCTTAAAGGGCTGAGCTAGTGAACACTGAAATGTGAAAAGGTGGATGTGCACGAGCGTGGACTTTCAGTCACATATGGTGCCCCTGCAGGACAACTATAGATTAATATCTCATATCAGTGAGATGAGGCCAAGCCCAGACAGATATGACATCTCATTTAGAGAAATATCACCACCGCTTTCCTTTATTTATCTCTCTATTGGAAGAGACTATAAATACTATATGGGATGGGGTTTATCCCATATAGTGTTTATAGTGTGTGTGTGTGTGTGTGTGTGTGTGTGTCTGAGTGCATGTACACATGAAAGTGTGTGTCAGATCGCATTGTATAGAGCCATTTTTTTTTAGCTCATCACAGTTGAAGACGGTGTGCAGGCTGACCTGTTCAAATAGCAGATTATCAGGTTTGTGCACGTTCAAAGCTGAAAGGTCAGTCTGATCTTTTGGCAGCCAAAGGCGTACGGCTTTTAAAACACCAGCCACACTAGTGGAGACTGATAAGCTTCAATTTTCTCATCCCATGCTCATTTTGCAGCTCCCAGCAGGAGACTGCAGGCTTTGAGCAGCCAAGAGGGAAAGAGAGATAGATGGCTGAGTTAGCTGAGGCAGAGCAAAATGAATCAAGAAAGAGGCAGAAAGTATTCAAATGCCACAGCCACATTTGTTTTTTATTCCACATTAAAATGTGACTCAACATCATGTATTAAGCAAACATATCTACTTGGTGTCTTTTATATTTCAATCATCTCCTTTCTGCCCATGAAAACTGACTAAATGCCAACCAGGCCTTAATGTGCTGTAATAGACAGCACACTGGTCACAGGTCTGACAAGAGGACTGGACCAGTGAATACACACTCGATCCTCAAGTGCATATATTATTCCTGCCAAACACAGGACGCTTTGGATGCTTTTGATGTGCTCTTGAAATCATCATGCATGATGATTGCAATGAATGAATGAAGTTAACAAGTGTAAAGCCAGAAGATCTGTGACCAATACAGACACAAAATCAGCTAGAGCTGATTTTAAGGTTCTTCTTTTAACACATAAGGCCTTGCATGGACTTGCACCACCTTACTTATCTGAGCTACTTACACCATACACACCGGCTCANATAAGGCCTTGCATGGACTTGCACCACCTTACTTATCTGAGCTACTTACACCATACACACCGGCTCATCCTCTCCATTCTCGCGATGCTGCTCTCCTGATTATTCCTTCAATTAACAAAAAATCGCTTGGCTTCAGAGCATTTGCTTACCGTGCCCCTTATCTCTGGAATACACTACCACTACATGATAAAGAAGCAAGCTCAGCTGAAATTTTTAAATCAAGGTTGAAAACCCACCTCTATTCATTATTTTACAGCCTACCTTAGATTATCACTTTTTCAATCATCCTTTTAACTTCGCTCTTTTTAATGTCCTTGTTTTTACTGTAACTTTGTTTTGATCTTTTTAATGTCCCTGCTTTTACTATAATTATTCTAATATTGGGGCTTTAGTGTTTTATTGTTGCATGTTTTGTTTTCAATGTTTCNTAATTATTCTAATATTGGGGCTTTAGTGTTTTATTGTTGCATGTTTTGTTTTCAATGTTTCTTTTACCGTAAAGTGTAGTGGGACCATGATGCATGGTGATTTTGCACTTTAAATAAAATTGATTGATTGACATAATGACCTTTTTATTTACACAGACAACTAAGTATTTGTAAGCAAAGACTGATCACCAGATCTTTAGGGGTTGATTTGGATTATCTTTGATTAGCAGTAATGGCTCCCATTAACACAGGAAAATGGGTATCTCCTTTGGAAATTTCCTGCATAAAAATTGCCTAATTTTCACAAAACTGAACTAACTATTAAAAGTCATATTTTCAGTATCAGCAATGGTTTGCACAAGCCTTCAATTATATCCCATTTGAAAAATGGTGATAAGATGGTGATGGTAATAAAATTTCATCGTTAACTGTGATGTTTTAAATAAAGATCCAGAGGTAAAACAGGGAGGTGTAATATTAGTGACAGAATAAACCCAACATTACATTACAGTTTGAAAAGGGATGTCAAAGAAAATGTCAAAAAAGACATTTTGTCAAGTCATCAGTCTCGTATAAAAACCAATACAATACAGCTTTGTCATTTTCTTTATTTCATACAACTTGTTGCCTAGTTATCAGTTATCAAATAATTTGGACACTCTTTTTGAAAGGTACAGTATGTTTATTGCTCATATTTTTTGAGTTGTAGCTACTCGTTTGTCTTAAGTGAGAGACAGAGGTGAAGACAGATGAAGGCAGACACAGATGGAGACAGAGAGTTGGACAATCTCACCTGATGCAGGGCAGTGAGACCATCTTCATTGCAGAGGTCTGGACTCACATTGTTCTTCAACAGGTAGCGTACTGGTGGAAAGAGAAAGACACAAAACATATAAATAAAGGAAGAAGTCTAACATAATGACTCGGGCAATACTTCTATTGCAATATTGCTTTTCTTTTTGGAATAACTGCCTTTCTTCTACAGGTTAAGGCAGGTTTAGAGGTTTCACTTCACTGTATTCTTCATATGGACTAATGAATTCTGCAGCTAAGAATAGTTTCCTTATTGTAGCCAAAACTGAAAATGCAGCAGATATATGTTATGCAATTTCATCACAACTATGTATTCCTAAATGCTCATACAACCTACAGCAAAAGTCAACATAACCTACTCTAAAGACATCACCAGTCGATTTGTAATCCATTAATCACACTGCATCACAATGATGCATCCCCACAGGAAGTCTAATCTATCAAATTATCAGCCCTGACAGGATGTAACCCAGATGACCTTGGAAACAGGTGGATGAATGGAGGGTGGGGGCAGGGAGAGTCGTGATGGAGGAAGGCAGATGATGTAATGATGATTGGGATTAAGCTGCTTGTCTGCTTCACAGGGGTAAACCTTCCACTTGAACCCTAAATCACATAAAATCTGATGGGATAGCTCAAACTGCTAAACTGACTGGGCTGATCAGGAACACAGTGGTTGTGCACGGGGCTGATCTCCATGTTATTATCTGTTTTTAGCAATGTCGCCATCTGCCTTCATTTCAAATAAAAAGACAAAATAAAGTACAGGGATAAATCAGATGGCGAGACAGATTTGGAATAATAATTATCACATCTGTCCCTCTGACTAACCTAAAAAGCACGCACACACTGACATGAACTAGTAGATACATCTCGTGCACATAGGCGCACGCACACACACACACACACACACACAAAAACACAAAGGCAGAGGCTTTAACAGTGACATATACACATACCTGTAAGTCTATATACCTGGACAAATATTTAAAAAGCCATTGCAGTCATGAATGTAGCATATATAGTATAGCATACATTAATGTGTGAGTGTGCACTCACACACACACACACACACACACACACACAGTTCCTCCTTTAAACTGCCTAATCCATCTGCCAGGCGCTTTATTGTTATACATTTATCTTTGGACTACCTGCCTTTGAGCACACACACTTGCTAATACACCCACCCACCCAACAAACACACACACATACACACTGCTGTACCATTTTTAAACTGCAAGTTCCTTTTGTACATGAAAGTCAATGGAGAGTGGCCACACGGCAGATGGAAAGCAGCAAACACTTTGAAAAGTGCTGCATCTGGCATCTTTTGACAGGATGATTTTTAAAGTTAACCAAATTTTTAGAGGAGTTCCCAGTATATGAAATGCATTTTCAGATAACAGGGTTCATGCTCGAGATGCAAAAGGCAATAAGAAGAAGAGTGAAAATGGAGTGAAAAGGCTTGCAGTATTTCTGCACTTTTGCTCTTTCTTGTGTGTGAGAGCTGGACACAAGCATGTGTAATGACAGTTGATCATTATGAAAACTGTGTAATCAGTGTGCAGAGTGGAACCCATAAAATGTGATGAAGAAGTGCTTCTTCTACAATTAAGTCAAATAATGGATGCACCAATCACCAGCCTAATTCTATTAACTACTTGCTGAGCAGCAGGACTTTCAGACCTCCAGGCTTCTGATAAGCATCAATGTTCCACTATGATATTTCACTTTGGCAGAACATTTTCATCTTTATCACACCCATCTACATAGGAGCTCACATCTACAACATCCTCGTCCTTAAACTTCAGGACCATCAATGGCCTAGTCGAAGCCACAGTCTGACTTATCACAGCCCTGCCTGTCAACCAAACTCTGCATTGTTTCCATGTGCACATCCATCATGACTGCACAGATTAGTAAACCAGATGCATTGTTACTGTTATTACTAAGTCTATGGCTACGGTAGCCAGAAGGTATGAATACAGTTTTCATAGCACCATGAGGAGACAGCTGAAAAGACTGGATGTGTCTGTATTCCTTCTGTAGAATAGTACAAATCATAACAAGTAATATCCTGTCATGCTGTTACATCTGATTGGCCCTTTTATTTCAGACAGACATCACACACAGAAACATTCCACATATCAACAAAGAGGCTTAGAGAATGTTAAATGCATGTCAACAATTTGGTTTCCTAGCGAGCACCTCAGCTGCTGGTTTGTATAGTCAACAGACCCAAATTACTTCTCAGCACATTGCATGATGCGCCCAACCTTGCCTGACTCACATGAGCTGGACTGCTTAGTCTCAGAAGCCAGCTGAAACAGTGGGGCTGGTACACCAATGCTTCCACTTCTCAAGACAATCCCTGCCTGAAGCTCAAACACAGTCTGTTGATGCCCAAAGCCTGTTCAAACCAGTGATTTAAAAGATTTTTTTGTGATTCATTTAAATCAGAGACAGTTTATGCGAAATGTACATGCGATTCAAACCTGGTAGACAAAAGGTTCTCATCATTTCTTGTACTTTGATTAAAGTACCAAAGGGAAGGGATTGCTATTTAAACTGCCAATCCACAACTGATGTTCAGCACTATTTTCACCACACATTCAAATCATGACTGAATTAACCTCTCGATTCAAGCCCCCTGGTGGTACTCATGGTACCGTCTAATCACTGTACTCACGCCAGATATTATAATCAATAAAGTAATCCAACCACTCAATCATCAAAACCCTGTCCTCAAAATGATCAGCACCGTGCTAAAAGCATACTTGAAAATCCACAAGTTTATGCATGTTGTGGTTTTTGTGTAATTAATAAAAGTATGTGCCAATAGTGCTGTTGCTTATACTAAGGAAGTCCATCTCGTTACAAACAATAGCCATTTAAAACATTTAAAAATTGTTTGAACATGATAATTCACACACTAAAAAATCATTTACTAATATTTTAATAACAGCAAACAGTGAAAAACACAAATAAATTCCAATAATGTGTTTAGGAGCCTGCTCATGCTATAGTAAACAGACAGGTGCATGTAATTACGCATCGAAATATAACATTCATCTCAGCCATAACACCGCTAAAATATGGAATAAATTTGCAATCTTACCATCATTTTGAAGCTGAGANCTCAGCCATAACACCGCTAAAATATGGAATAAATTTGCAATCTTACCATCATTTTGAAGCTGAGAGTATTCTAAAATAGAATCCAGTATTGTATGTCTCCATTATTCCGTTTCAGATAAAATCCCGTCACACCCGCATGTAGGTCTGCTGTGTGCCAAGCTCGTGCGTAAAAGTACCCAATCATTATACACGGATTTAGCTTTGTCCCACCTTAACTGATTTGATTGACATGTCTTCCATCCAATAGAAGACATTCTAAGCTTTAAAACNTGTCCCACCTTAACTGATTTGATTGACATGTCTTCCATCCAATAGAAGACATTCTAAGCTTTAAAACCATGTATGATATACCCCAATCCAGTCAGGTTTCATTTCACAAGGCCTGTGGCAAATGTAGTTTTTTGGGCACATGTGAAGCAAACCTATATTTTTTTTTTTTTACATATTCCATTTTTCTTCATATTTTTTTTTAGTTATTTCCAAAATACTTTTAATTTCCTCCCATAAGTTATCTGTTTAAAGAAGTTTATTATGTGTTCAAATATTACAATGCATATTTTAGCCATTTTTGGCCAGTTTGGCACACCTAAGGCCTAGGGATACTGTGCAGAAAATGCTTTATAAAACCTCTTTACTTTCAGCTATCAAGCTCAATTTTGGTACATGTGTGAATAGGGATTTTTGTATGACACAACTGTGCACTTTAAAGAGTTTTATTAGACATTGTGAAGAAGACTGATGTAAAACTAAAATATTTTGTGTTCGATTTTTTAAAAATTGGATTTCTTTTACTTGTATTTTCATTTAGATTAATAAATTTTGTGATTGTAGATTTTAAATCTAATGGAAAAACTGTCTTCTTTAAGTGTATGGCCTTACTATGTTTCTATAATGTGTATATGGAGAGTTAAAAGCATAAAAACAAGCAAATAATCTAAGCGAACATTGCCAATTACTGCATCACTTAACATGGTCAGCATTCCTTAAGAAAGCTGCAGAGCTGCAGCCTGTTAGTTTGCATCAATACTGCAGGTGTCTGCACTGCTGCAATTATAGTATAGCAGCTAGTAGCAGAGTCGACGGTATTCATTTAGATTCCTTCTTTTCATATGGTTTACTTAATAGTAAGTAAGTAAACAATCATTTATATAGCAGCTTTCACAGACAGAAGAAAGCGCTTTCCAATTTAAAACAGAAACATTTTAAGAACAATAGCTTATCTAACTATAAAGGCAGAAATCACTGTCTGTGACTAATAACTCTCGCACCCGGCACTGTATGAAGTTGATATTCATGCAGGTTTATTGCTCAGGACCCAAGGAGTGCAGTATCATGTGTGAAGCTGTTTGGATGAGCCGTTCTCAGATTGAATTCTGCCGGTACAAAGTAGTCCGCGTGGCAGGATACGCTCCGGCTGCGGCAACATACGCTCTGGTCCACAGGCACTGCAAACAAAGCTACCTCATGAGGACGTGCAGAACAAAACTACGGCAGGCTGCGGTGCACACCATAAAGTCCGGCCCATTCCGAACAGGCACATTTTGAACGGGCACTGCACTGGTTAAAATTAATTAAAAACACAAAAACAATTTCAATTCAATTTCAATAATAGGATAACAATAACATTATACACAAGCCCAGAAGCAACATACTACTTGGAAGCCTGTCTCAATAAAAACATCTTTAGCTGCTTTTTAAAGGTGTCCACAGAGTCTAATCTAAAAAGATCATGTCCACTTCTGAATTTACAGGTAAGAAAGTATAAAAGTAGATATGATGTATTTTTCTGTCAGACCAACATTTAGTTTGCACATGTAGACCACTGAACGCCTCAACAATTTCAAACAATGCAGTGCTGACTGGCTTTACATATTAATTAACAATTTTTTTTTTAAATCTCTGGCAAGGCCACCATTATAAAGCATGAAGACTTGAATATATTTATATATAATGAAATTGAAATTGGCATAAATCCATGTATGCTTACTTCGAGTAACAGACCTAGGTTATGTGACTGTAAATCAATGAGGCATGGAAACGGTAGAATCTGAGTAAGCCACCTCCACATGCATTTCCTCACCGGGCACTCTCCTCATTCTCCAGTTTAGCAATGCATCATGTACTGTATATTTTGCAAACCACAGTTCACGTGATACGCCAGGATACATACTTTGTATGTACGTCGCTTTGGATAAAGTGCCAAATGATTACATTTAATGTAAATAGTTTCATTCCACGTTGGTCATTATACAGGTTTTCAAAAATGCCTCACAATTGAGTTTCAGTGACAACGTATGCTAAACTGACTTCCATTTTTGAATTTGAGATCAACTCATGTTTGATTATGGTAAAAACACAAACCTACACAGATATGGTGAAGCAATAACAAATAAGATGCAATATGATGATGAAAAGTGGTGGACAAAATATCAGAAGGAAATGAACCACAAGACCTAAACTAGCTTGTTGAAAGATCACGTAACCTGCCTAAACTATCACGACCTCCTGAATCCCAACCCATCTGACAACTAGCTAATATAGAAATATACAGAAACCCAAATATAAAATCCTAAATAGTATCTGTGTCTGGAAAACACGAATGTGAAAAAAAAGCAGAAACTCAATTTTCTTACCTATGACACTGTGATCAGATAAAAAAAAAAAAAAAAAAAAAAAGATCTAATTTCTGTTGCGTTCAACTTGAAAAAACTCCATTACTTAGCATGATTGAAAATTCTCCAAAGGTTGACACTTATGTGGTAAACAACGTGAAATTAATTCAGGATGATTGACAGCCTCGGCATCAACCTGGCACAAGATAAATGTTACTCTGTCACTGTCCTCTACCCTCGCTGGAACAACCTGCTATTAATCTCCATTAAATGTACACTGATATTAAAGATACAAACACTGTTGCAGTATGGGATTGTGTGTGTGTTTATGTGTGCACACTGAGACACACATATACCTGAATGCATGCACGTGATTATAAATCTTTAAGGTGCACGTGTTGTCATTTCCAGCTATATCTACTGCATTTGTGTGTGTGCATCGTCTCTGCAACTCTGCATGAGTCCAACATATTCTCATGTGCATCATGATGCATAAACACATTCTGTTTCCTATTGTTCGAGTGTGGAAAAGCAATCAGAAGGTGACAGTTGCCTAAGGGCGCCTGTCAGAGGCAGAAGTCAGATTTAACTTCCTCCTCTGCTCGCCCCCTCAATGAAGGCTGAAATGAAAACATTGTAAAATATGCCTTCGGAAAGCCAAGAGTCAGATTACCAAAAGCCTAGTAAGCCGCCATTAACACGCATGTCAGCAGAGAAACACTCATCACAAACTGTGCAGTCTGACATCTCATTAGGTTTATTCAAGCATGCACCATGCACCGATGCAGAATCACTTCGTCTGTGACAGGCTCATCAGTGATGCATTAGATCTGAGTTATGATGTGTGATATATATGAGAAAGTGAGAAAATGTGATGGAAAAGAAGGAGAAAGACAGAAAGATGGGTAACCTGAGGAGATACGATTCAATTTAAAAACACTTTGATATTGTTTTCTTGTATTATTTATAAGTACTTATGTTGTGCTTTGTTCTTTCTACTCACCTTAATGAATATTTTATGCCATATTTTTTGTAGGTTTGTTTTCTAGACACAGCTTTTCTGACTTTTGTTTTCATCCATGTCTGTTTGAATCTTTCTGTGAACATGGTCAAATAATGTGTGTCTGGAATTTGAATTTTCTAAGCGTCTGTGTATGACAGTGTGAGTGTGTATGCAGCTGTGAGAGTCTCCCTTATCATCTCAAAGCCTGGCATAATGTTTTTCCCAGTCCTTAACTCTAAAAGATTTCCTAAAAATATACACCTTGTCTTCTTCTTTTCCTTTCGGCTTTCCCTTCAGGGGTCACCACAGCGAATCATCTGCCTCCATCTAACCCTATCCTCTGCCTCCTCTTCTCTCACACCAACTAACTTCATGTCCTCTTTCACTACATCCATAAATCTCCTCTTTGGTCTTCCTCTAGGCCTCCTGCCTGGCAGTTCCAACCTCAGCATCCTTCTACCGATATGTTCACTATCCCTCCTCTGTACATGTCCAAACCATATATATAAATGCACTGATACTGGGAAAGTTCACAAACAATGTTGCTGAAAGTCTGAGAGCTGAAATATGTTATGTATTTCAAAATGCAAAACAAGTAAGCAGACATTTACCGCTAAACAGCAATTTAAAAAAAAACAAATCAAAGCAGCATGGATGTTTCTGCACATTGTGAATCTTATTACATGCATTCAGAGCTCCTTGTGTGTGTGTTTGTAACGAGACAGTTCACGAATAAATCCTACCTGCTGAAAGATCAATGGCTGAAACATTACGTCTTTTAAAATGGAAAAATGACTAAGACACATAAGACACATCTAAACAACAACAACAACAAAATAATTTACATAAATACCAAAGAACTTTCTGGATCTACTATGTTATAGAGACATATGACAAAACCTCATGGAAAAGGGCTTTAATTTTGTATCAGACTGAACAAGTAACATGAGAAGACTAACAGAACACTAAAGAATGATCTTTGTCCAAACTGCTGGTGCATCAATCAGTCAAAACCCTGTAAAATCATTTATTCATGTCAAGTGGTGAGAGGTTGAAATTAACCAGCAGGCACATGATGGACATAAATATTATATACCTTAAAATACTGCTGACTGGCACACAGCTGTGGGCTATGTATGTTCCATCAGTTGAAAAAGGAAGCAGGAAATCCTCCAAGATAGAACATAGATGCCTTATAAAAGCTGAAGGAATTGGGGAGGTGGTAAAATACATTATAGATAAAGTTATTAAGTAACCTACCAAGTAGAAAGAAACAGAGGGGAGAGAGTAAAAAAGAGCTAGACTTGGCAACATGAAACCATAAGGATGATTCCCATCTGTTCTAAAACACCACACTATGGGCTGAACACACACGTGCACACACACAAAATCTGTAAAAAAGCAATCTATAGCACTCAAGAGTCTCCATGGCAATTATCCCACACCCCACATCCCACATCCCACATCCCACACCCCCTGTAACAAAACACTGCAGAAATCTCATGCACGTCTTCCTGGGCAGGTCCTGCAAATTCCCAGTGAGGGAGGACAGGGAGCCCAAAAGATAAAAGAAACATCAATAAACAACAGAAACAGGAAGTAAAGCCCACCCTTCCTTCCTGTTATCTTACAGTGCTGCAACAACAAGGTGTAGGTGCGTGGGTGTGTATTAGAGATGGAAACAGCGTGTGTGTGTATTGGAGATGGAAACAAATCCCAAGCACATAACTTTGACTATGCAGGAGTAATTTAGGCCACATCTTTGCTAAACTCTGATCACTGATAAGAGCTCAGTCACATTCTGTGAGCACTAGACTGGAAGCAGAGTCATGGCTAATCATCGAAGGGTTCTGGTGGGATTTTTAAGCCTGTAAATTGTCTACCCATCTAAACAAAGTAAAATTAGTGTTTTCAATTAAAAGTACGTAAGGGAGAACATTTTACTCCTCACAACAAGGATAGTTTTCCAGTTGGCAATGCTACACATTATCATCACTATCCAAGATTTTCAGGGGAGTCTCTGGGCAGTGGTGGACTACAGGTTAGAGAAGTGAGTTTGTGACTGAAGGGTCGCTGGTTCAAATCCTGAACTGGCAGGAGAAATCAGAGTTGGGGAGGTTGAATGAGCAGTGCCTGCCCCTCACTCATTATCACCACTGAGGTGCCCTTGAGCAAGGTATCTAATTCACAAATGCTTTAGTGGCCAGCAGAGAAGTCTGTGGTTGACCTAGGCAGCTTCCAGGTGTGTGTGTGTGTGCAGGGCATTCCTGCAAAAGAGCATTCAATGCTCAGTAAACTAACTACCCCTAGAAAAATAAAGGTTAAATAAATCTGGAGACAGTACAAAATGTAATGTGTATGCTGGTTAGATTCACTAATAAATGTGAGGTTTCTTTAATTCCCAAATTACGGTGGAACTGAAAGGGTTTTATTTATTTAGTTATTTTATGCAAACTTTGTCAGTTGGATGGGGAAATTATTGCATTACTGCATGATACTCACTATTACTGAAACAAACAATTCTAATGTTTTTCTGTTTTTGCCAGCATTTTCATCTCTACTTACATTAGTTCTGTATGCTACAAACATGAACTAACTAGTATTACGTAAGTTAATGCCAGTGGCAGTTTTTTATTTTTTATTTATTCATTTTTGACAATTTTCATTACTACTACAAATAGTAAGTTTACGCTAGTCTCAACAAATTAATAAATTCATAGTAAAATGCAATATAGTCACTGCCAGCACAAGATATACTTAAAGGCAGTGAATGACATTATTATTTTTCCCACTAGTATATACAGTTAGACAATATAACTAGGATCCCTTACTTGCCCAAATGATTTATACCATATTTTGTTAATGTATAAAGATGATAAATAAACATGTTTACTCTACTTTCCAATAATCTATGGAGAAAGATCAGGTTTAGTTTGCAAGGCCTATCAATGTCGCCCGCTGTTGCATTTTATCATTTCATGTAGTCTTAATTCAGAATATGCAAATACAGCCGTCTTCAATCTTCCTGAGCTGTAATCACTGGAAGAACATAAGATGTGGAATTTTGACCAAATTCTTCACAAACCTGGTGTGAGCGTTCACCTTTCACGCTGCACAAACAGAGCTGCTCAGAGAAAGAAGATTTTATTTGATCACCTTTGGTGTGTGCGTGTGTGTGTGTGTGTGTGTGTGTGTGTGTGTAGTGCATTCTCATAGTTACACAGTTTGCAATATTTCAGTAATCTCAATTTAAGGATTCATATTTATGTGCCTACTCTGTATTTCTGTTTGGGACATACAGAGCCTCATAATGCAATGGACTGGCTGATGTACGAGGTCTGATGAGGATTTTATATTCTCTACCTGAAATTTTCTTGTAATGGAAAAGGAATATTATATGTCATGCTCTGACTGTAAAGTACACTTAATAGCATTGATGTTCTCCTTGCTGCGTTTAGCTGAGGGTGCTGACTCATAGCAATTCCCCTTACGGTCCATATCTCCCAGGCGATGATCACTGATAAAGTGGAATTGCAGGTAAAGAGAGGATCAAGGATTGTGATATGAATGGGGCTGTATGAGTTGATGTGCAGCAGAGCCCAATTGGAAAATTGATTTTCTTTCCACAGAGTATCTCCCTCAGTTATAGTGAAGAGTCAAATATTTGTTGTGCAGCAATCACAGAATCTCTTAAATCAGACTGACCAGCAGGAGAGTCATGATTTATATAACAGGCCTAAAATGTCACTACAGCTTGTAATCCCTCTGAAACACTGATATACCAAAGAAAAGGCAGATTTTAAGATAGCCATAATACTTTTTACTGACTGTACTGCAAACTATACTGCAGTTTCATAGTTTACTTGCTGTAAAAGCACAGTTTACATTTGAATCTTTATCAACAGGCAAAAGGAAGAATCTAAGGAGACTCCTCTCTGAATTTTTATCAGTCAGCTTTCAATATTAAGGCATTTATTCAAAATATTACATTCATTTCCGTCATCATCACTGAGCTCTGCCGTGACTCCATTTCATTCATTTCTAACTAATTTACTGCAAATGGAAAGAAGCTGATGTAGCGTACACAATCATCAGTGCACATCATTTGCCATAAATGAGCTACTTTAATCGTAGTACACGCATGCTGAACAACACGAAACATACCAGCAGAGCAGCAGCAATATCATTACGTTCTAATCACTCTAGACGAGCTAACAATTTCTGCCTTCCTGTAGAGTGTGCAGAAAGTAGGCCACGCGGCAAGTCCATAAGTAGCAGCTAAATGACATTGGTTTTAGTAGGACATTAGGAGAGAAGATCATTGATATAATTAGCGTTCTGCTGTGTGTTATAATTATCCACCACATGATGAGCTATTAAGGGATTTTAATTGTAAGTTATGCTGTTTTAACAGATGTAGTTAGATAGCACAGCAGGGAAGGCAATTGGAAAACAAAACTATCTACAGTATGGGATTCAGCTTCTGTTGCCTAGGTCACCATGAATAAATTAACACTAAAATTTAAGGCACATGTCATACTCCAGTGATATCAGGCTGCTAAACTGGAAACAGAGCCATGACTTTCTTAATAATGTAATTAAAAGATAAATCCTTCAGGGGTCCAATGGGATTGTGTACACACTGACAATTTCTATGTTTCATTTTGAGGTTTAATGTTAGTTGGTTTAAGAAATAAGCTTAAATTTGACATTTAAACTGAGTTATGCACATCCTTAAAGTCCATTTCATTTAATGGAGCCTCTTCACCTGAGTATTTTGTGAAGGTCAAGTTTTTATTCTTTACTCAGCCTGAATAAAGGTCACACTAAAAGTACTCAGAAATTATGTTTTTAGGATGATTTTAACAGAAAAGCATCAGTCTTCCTATATCTTCCTCATTTTAATGTTATTCTAGAGGAGAGTGTATATGTAGTTTCATAAACCTCTTACAAAACTGTCTTAAGCATCCATGAACCAGGAAGCAAAGCAGACTTGTTAATCAGTCTTATCATTCCAGAGTCACATCATAACAGAAACCGAGACAGACGGAGATAGACAAAACTGTTACAAAAAAAAAAAAAAAAAAAAAAAGAAGTCTTTGCAAGGATTTGCTCATCATCTCTCCAACAAGCATATTTTACCTCACGCCATACTGCTTCAAATCACATTTGGTTTTACTTCATATTTTTGAGGAATTCAGTGATAAACTCAAGAAGTACCCTGAGTGTGGACCTATAGTCCACAGAGGAAACACGAATCCCATATAGAGATATAGAGAAAAACATATTGTTTGTCTTAGTTTAGATTACACAATAGTGTCCAAGTTAACAAGCACACTGGCTAAAAGGAACAACTCAGCAACTCAAAGGCATCAAGATAGCAGCTTAATTTACAGTACATTGATTAGGAGAGAGTGTGGGAGGACAGACTGCAGAGCTTAGCCACCAGCTGTCACAGTTCTGCATGTCTGGTCAGCCACTCACCTGCCATTTCTGCATGCCTGGTCCTCAGCTACTCACCTGCCATTTCTGCCCGCCTGGTCTTCTGTTCCTCACCTCCGTTCATCAGCCTGATTCATTTCAGGTTCGGACGCTGTCACCAATTAGCACCAATCAAGCATGGATTTAAACCCCAGTCTCACACTCACCCTTTGCCAGATTGTTCTTTGCCATCCCCGATGCGAGACATTCCAGCGTTCATTTGTGGACTGACCTTCTGTTACCGACTCGGCCTGTTTTGGACTATTCTGCTCGTCGCCCCCCTGGTCATCACCTCTGCCTTCTGTCCCCGACTCCGATTCCAGTCTCTGCGTTTGGACTCTTTGTTTGACTATGTTAGTGTAGGTACTTTGTCCTGTCAGTTTTTCTGCCTGCCTCTGTGTTGGACTGTGAGCTCAATTAAAGAACTTTACTTGTCGGAGTTGTACTGTGTGCTGCATTTGGGTCCAAACCCCACCCGTCACACCAGCAGGAAGCGTAGGGCAAAGTGTAGCCATTTTTAAGCACCAAGAAAAAGCACATGCAAAAGAAGTCTTATTTCCTGACTACCTGTAAAACACAGCTTGATGGCTATGTAATGCTTTCTACCGTACTTCTTCATGCACCTGCAAACCCACATTTACACATTTAATCTGTCTTAATGTCTTCTTTCAAGGTCTCAAAGAATGTACAAGTTGCATATTTATCATCTTAATTTCCGTCAAATATACTAAATGTTATACTTGAACCAAGATTTCAATGTTTTCAGTATATGAGGCAAAATGTCAAGTCAGTTTCACCCCAAACATCAAGCAGTGTCTCTTTACTGCATTCAAAACACATCAAACTTCATTCTGGGTTTGTACACAATCCCAGCCACCAGTGTCTATAGTGTTTCAACACATAGACTTCAAGTGACTAATTGTAGAGACTTACATTATCAATCTATGTGACACTGACGCAGCACATTGCCTTTGTTTGGAAAAACATAATCCTTACTGGATAATCCAGAATCCATTTGTAGGATTTACGGTGGAGGGTTGTTCACTCACAATCAGTAGGAAGTATGTGGGCAGTTGAAGAGGCAGCAGAAGATGGTTTGAGGTGGTATGNATGGGGGGGGGGTTGCAGCAGGGTGCTGAACAGGCATTCAGGAGATTGGCAGCAGTGGATCAAACACAATTCACATGGCTGTACTTAAACTCCCTCATCAGGCCAGCACAAAAGCAGGCAGGCTCAATCACACTCATTGGTAAGGATTGGGGGG